>CAJHQP010003483.1:0-66963 GCA_905132765.1 Moricandia arvensis
CTTATGTACGAAAAAGTTTGGAAGGTTTAGACATTATTCATATGATATTTCCAAACAGCCCAAAAAAATAGAGAGACCTCAGAAGACATGAGTTTAAATTTGATGTTGATAATCTACACTATAATGTCAGACTCATAGTGCGCTATGTAAAATTAGTAAATTTAGTTAATAAATATTTCATAGTCTTACTAGTACTCATGCGATTAGATTTAACACATACGTATTAGTTTCTAGTGTTTTGAAATTGGCTTTCATCTATAGCATAGTTTATGATATATTTACTATATTCCTTAAAGCGAGACAAGGATACTTGATATTTGTGTTGTGAATGGTATACACCGACATTTATATTATAAGAATTTGAGAATTCGCCGCAGAGCATTACCACTGTATACTGCATTTAAAGTCTTCAAACACGCTTCTATGTATAATATTAATCTATCATATCCTCTTTTCTTTTCTTTTTGGATTGATAAAGGATCCTGGATTCATGATTATACATAGAAACACATCATTGAGCCAATGTTAATAAGCTATCACCTGAAAGCACTACATTTCAACGTTTAAAATAACTTTTTTGCTAAATAATGATTCTAGTGCAGACTGCTCAGCTTTTTTATGGAAGAATAGTTATCTTTGTTACAAAACAGTATTAAATCTACCTGTAAATCTGTAATGCTCTTTACTTAATATTTTATGACCACGATGATAACCGTGTTGTCAAGTTTCTGACGTGTAAGTGAGTCATTTTAAATAATAATAGGTGAGTGGATTTATTTTCGGAAAAAAACGAAAAAGTTGTGGTATGTGATTTACACATCATCAAATCTAAAATTTTACTTTTGAAAAGGCATAATAAAATATTAAGGAATAAAATAGTTTTGATTTTGACAAATGAGACCGGCCCTAATTGATGACCCCATGACGCTACGAAATGGTATGCCGTATGCCTCAACGTCATACAATTGAAACCTTCCAATCACAAAAGAGAACCAGTTAGGTTTTGGTTTGCGATTTTGTTTATTGCGAATAATTATGCTATTATATGTTATAGTACATTTTTATGTATTTCATTTAAACTCAGTTATCATGACTCCAGTAAACTCTAGCCTATCTGTAATTTTGTCTTGAGAATACAAAATCCAAATCTGATTTATCGTGTATAAAATTTTAAACCTCTAACGATTTTTTTTGTATACAACCACGTAATCCAACCAATTGTATTTTTATACATCTATGAATATTCGCCATATGTTTTCTCCTATAGACTAAGAGGTGGTTTGGACCTTAAGACCAACTAGTCGTCGGAGGACATGGATCGGTTGTTCAATCTCTACCCCAAATTATCAAGTATATTCTAATTGGAGATTTTTAACACAATTGCCTTAAATCCTTTCTAGTTGAGCCAACGTATCTTGGTTGAATATTCGCAATATGTTAGTAGAATGTTTTGGTTTCTAGTATTATAATGTTTTGTTGTTATTCTAATACTTAGTTATTTTGGGTTAAATATTGTATTATTTCCGTTTTATTTTAGTTGTCGTTCTACGTTTTTATATACATATTAAGAAAATATTTAATTTTGCATATATCCAAATAAAAATATCGTTATCTATAAATCTAACCACATTTCAACCAACAAAATAAAATAATATAAAATTAATAAAATTTGCAAAATAATAAAATGACATTTATTTGAAACAAAAATTCTACTCTATAATAATATCTAAATTGATACCGAGATAGTGCAATTTTGTTTTTAAATTATGTACAGTATTTTCTCCTAAGTCATAGCCGCTGTCTTAATTATGTTTTGGTTTTTAGTAGGAGGGTAATATTTGTTATTATTATATAGAGTTCTAATTTTAAAGCTATTACTACAAAATACACAGTAAACAAGATAGTGTTTTTCTTTACAAATTCCGTATATAATTATTATTATATCCGTTTCGATTAAGTTGTCGTTATAGAGTAAAATTTTTGTTTCAAAATAAGTATTATTTTATGATTTCAATGCAAAAATTATTTTATTTATATATTATTTTGTTTTTCTATTAATTAAAATGTAGTTAAGTTTATAGATAATGATATTTTTAATTTTGAAAAAATATAAAATTAAATATATTTTTAATTTGTGTAAAAAACTTAAAAGATAATTAAATTTAAACGGAGGTAATATTTCTTAAGTTTTGACACGAATTGATGTTTTGTAACCAGTTAAACTAGTTTTGAATTTTATAACTATTGAAAGAGTCGAATAGTCTAAAAGAGTTTAGACCAAGATTATCCCAAGGTTCTTAAAGGTTTTTAAGGATGAGGTCATAATTTTTTTAAAAATCTACCCTTTAAAGCATGTTTAACCCCACTTCTTAGGTGAGGTTTTAAGAGGTGGGGTCCACCCAAAGCTAAGAACCACCCATTCTTTCTCTTCTGCAAGAGCCAACTCTTAAGGGTTTTTTGTATTATTTGCGGGTCTCACTAACACGTGGCGGTTCGCGATTGGTTCATCTCTTAATTTTTTTTAAAATCAGAAAAAAATTAAAAGCTCCTAAAGGGTTCTTAGGGTTAAACATGCTCTTATTTCTTTTATACAAGATCCAATTCTTGGAAAATTTTTATACTGTTCACGGATTCCTACTAACACGTGGTGATCCGTGATTGATTCACTTTTTTTTCTAAAGAAAAAAAGGTTAAGAGCCCCCAAGGACTCTTAGACCATCTCTATCCATAAGAATTTAATTTTTTGTTTTGTTTTTTTTAATTAAAAAAACAAAAGTGAATAAATTAATAATGGACCGTCACGTGTCACTGAAGCCCACGAAACAATGCAAGAGACGATTCTTAATTACAGCTTTTTAGAAATAGATTCTTAAGAAAAATGATAGAATCCATCATTTTTTTGAGTTAAGAACTTCTTAAAAACCCATTGATGGACATGCTTTCAGGGTTTATCATGCTCCAAGGCTTTGTCGCACGTCATCTACTAGTGGCTAAAGCGACCAGTGTAAACCTCCGAGACCGTTCCGCTGTATTACTAGATAACCTTCTTTGACTTTTATGTTACAATAGAATTTGGAAGAAATTAATGAATTAGACAAGTGGAGTATATGAAACTTAGGCATTAGTTGTGTTCCAAGAAAAAAAAAGTACTAGTGTATGAAACATAAAAATATAGATGAAAAACAGAGGCAAAATGGAGTTAACTATCAAAGCGAACGTTTTTTAGAAATAAACAAAATCTTTCATTAAGATGGTTCGTCTCATGTTTTCACCAATGAGAATACAATGAAAAGATTTAACATTTTAATTTGGTAGATACTGGGAGATGGTTGTATTTTCATGTTACATTTTATTTTATAAATCTTATTCTGTCCACTTCTAGTTTCTTGATATTTTATATATCCACTATTTCCCAGTATATAAGTGTGTGATTTTTAGTAAGAAAATAAATACAAAACAATTGCAGTTTTATCTATTCAAGTGTGTGTTTGGAAATCTACGATTGTGGAACCCATTTGTACTTTTGCAATTCATCGTGTCACTATGTACGTCATACCGAGATGAAACCAATCTAAATTAAGTGCTCGACATGTACGTTGTTGTTATACAGATGCAACTTGGAATTTTAAAACGTGTCATATTAAGGAATACATACATACATTCTATTAATAAAAACATTATATTCTTCTTCTTCTTCTTTTTGCTAAAAACATTATATCCTTGTACACCATATTACATAGAGCTAGCATATAACTAGTATGTATTTAGGTCACCTAAAATTTTATAGTAATTGAGGTATCAAGAATTTTTTTTCAGAAATAGGGTTTCTATATTTTATCATGTATTTATATTTAATAAAAATTCTTTTGATAAATAATTTATTGTCGTTTCGAAACCTGCCTTTAATACTTTTTGTTTCGTTGTTGTTAATAAATTAAATACATTTTCTTGTCTCTTTTGTGAATTTATTTATTTTGTCTTTTCTAATTATCTTACCGTCGTATTCTCGGCTTGATCATCAGTCAATTTGTCACTCACGTCATATTTTTAAAACCGTAAATATATTAAGAGTTTCATAAAAATATGCTAATAATTATCCTTGGATAGTATATAAGAAATCAAGTAAACTGAAAACATGCAACGCCGGTAATCTAAGAGTTTTTCTTTATCGCTCTCATCTACTAGCATGCTTTTAAAAATTCTTGAAGCCGTATACAAATAATATCAACATATGTCTTAACATTTGATGTTTTGTAATTTTCTTTTACAAAAAAATGTTTTGTAATTCGATAATCTTTGATTAATAAAGCACTATCGAACTAATATTTTATCGACATGCATTAGTCATCCCTTGATCGACACATTCAAATATACTGACTTCAATCAAATATACAAGGCTTTGATCGTCACCATATGTAGGTTTCCGCATCTGCTTTTGATTTAAAAAATTTCGATTGTTATGGTTTTTTTAAGTTTAGAAACATTTATTTATTTTTAAATTGCTCCAATTTAAATTAGCACAATTCTAAAATTTTCTAAGCACACGACTGAAAATTAACATACTATAATAACAGAAGAATTTAAATTAATTCTGTAAACATTTTTACAAATATCACAATATTTCAGAAATCTGAATGTTACAAAAAATCTATAATGACATACTTATTATAAACTGGATTTGAGAATTAGTATGTCATGCATCCGTCATGTTAAAACAACCAAGGGGGGCAATGACAATAAATAAAATCTATCAAGGGTCTTGACTATTCCATATACAAATGGGGTATGTTTATATGACATTATGTGAATTTGTAAAAAGCAAAATGAGACGGGAGGAAGAAAAGTCAGAGATGTGGAAGGGAAGATGGGTAAAGTGTCCGGCGGAATAACTAAGACGAGTCCACACAACAAGTTGGCTATTTCAGATTCATGACACAAAACTTCTCATAGACATTGATGGAGTGATGGAGAGAAGCTTTGTCTCTTTTGTTTTCTTTCTATTTAAAGTCAACCAAGTCTCCGCTTAGTCCCAAATTTTCATTTTGGCAAATAGAAAAGTAATTTCAGAAAAGACAACCTAATTATACTTATTTTATAGTCATGACAATAAAAGCAGAAATCTATACCATACATGAATTCAATGAAAAAACAAAATTTCCATGTGATAATATCTTGGAAATATTGATAATTTGGTATTTAAAATTTTTGTAGAAAATTTTAAGACAATACCAATAGAACTAGACCAACGTAGGTCCTTCACTCGGCTATTACCTACCGTTTTCCTTTGTTTCTACTCATGTCTGGTCTCCAATTGCAAGTTGCCTCCATGATAATCATGTGTGACAGTGTTTCCTTTTTGTTTTCTTCTCATTAAACTTTTTTTTAGCTTACTGGCCATTCCCTTTTTATGTAATTGATTCACCAAACTTTGTATTTGATCTCCAATCTGTCATGAACTTTTGTTTTTGCTTACTGACCATTCCCTTTTTTATATAATTGATTCACCAAACTTTGTATTTGATCTCCAATCTGTCAAGAGTACCATATTCATAATAATCTGTTAAGAATTTTATATACCATATTCATAATAATTATTAAATATTTAGAATGTAGGTAACTAGAGTTTAAAGGAACATTATAATCTATTTTTATGAATTGGCATTTATGCGTTAAGCCAAAAAAATACAGTTCAACTGGTACATTTCTTCAGAGTAAACAAGCCAATAATATGAGCCAGCTAATAGATGCTAGATTTTAGCCACTACCCAATTTAAATTACTATATTTGCATATATAAATATTTTCAGTTTATTCTTTTGTGCCGTCTCTAAACCCTAAGCAAGAATGGTCTCACGTTCTTTGCCAATGATATTAACTTACATGACCATTGATGTTTCTGCTTAAATTAAACGGACAACAATGTTAGAAAATCCATGTAATATTATATTGATAATATTATCAAAAACTAAAAAGATATGGGAATCTTAGACTAAGAGTTGAAGTAGGAGTAAAGAACAAGAGGAAAACAACAGAATATACAACTCAAGTCCAAGATATATGTCAAACTGTCAACATAGAAGTGAAGACATCAAATATTAGACGCGTATGAATACAAATTTAACTCCAATTATTTTGGTAATATTTTAAATGGCTAGGTATTAAAGAAACAAATAGGTATTTTGGAACTAATTGTACGCTACAAGTCTTCTTTCCTACTTCTTTTTCCCCTATAATTAACTTTACTATTTGTACCTTGTTAAAGTTTTGAATGGTAAATATTCACTTTAGTTGGTAAATATTCACTTTAGTTATGGGAAGTATTGTGAAACATTTGAATAGCGACTTCCAGTTTGTGGGATCTCTATTTTTATTTTTTTTGTTTATATATATATTATTATTGTATAGTAAATGTAAAAATACAAGATGAATAAAAATAATTATAAATGATAATAAGTATTCTGTTTTATAATAGTATCATTAAAATAGATAGACTATTTTCTTTGTGTAAATTAAATTATCTTTTTAATTTTTTTTAAAAAATAGAATTATTTACAAAATTAATTATAGTACTTTAAGCTATTCACCAGTTCTAAAATCTAAATAGGTAGTACATAATCAACTTAGTACCATCGAAAAAAAAATCCATATAGTAAATACTAAAAGAAAATTTTCTTTTAAATGAAAAAATTAGGTTATTTATTGAAAAATAATTGATATAATAACTAAAATATTATTATTTTTTGTTTTGAATAGAGCATCCGAAATCTAAGGACCAGCTCTGAATATTCTTACCATACTTTTGTAACACCTCTTTCTACTATGATTTAGACATTTATGTGTAGAAAAGTAAAACATAAATATTGATTAGACTTAGAGTTTAATTGGTAACCATTATATAACACTAGGAATTAATAGGGAAAAAACGTAGAATAATAAAACTATATGAATGATTATTCCTTATTAAATTTAGTGAAGAACAAATTTGTTTTTTATTCTCTAAAATAAAATAAAAGAAAAAAAATTGAAAAAAAAATTGTTCTTTATAAATGGGTAAAAGAAATTAGGAATATTAAAGAATGTGTTGTTCTCTTTCATTCTTTGGTCACCAGCTAAACCCTTATTCAACGAGATCTTACGGCATTGCAGAAGTGATGTAACATCACTCTACAATAGTTGTGCGACCATGATAGATTTTGAATATTGTGATCTATTTCTTAAGTTGTGTAATCTAAAATTTATAAAAAGATATTTTTGATAGCTTGTTTTAGGGTTGTTTTAGCATCAATACTGCTTTTTAGAGTGAGATTTGGATCTTTTAATCAAATATAGTTGATAAATACTGCAGCGGAGGAAAATGAATGTAACCTAGTATTTTAGAAGGAACGCATATGTATATGTGTGTATCATATACTACAATGTTTTTAAACTTCAAAACTGACTTTCAAAACAATTAGACGAGCAAATTTGCCTGAAGACTTGTTATCCCTCTCTGAGAATATTTTTCATTAGGTATGGCCCTCTTTTACAGTTTATAATGATCTAAATTATTGATACTGGATCTCCCCGTGATTAATATGTTGACTACTCGCATAGAATAATGTAATAAACAGATGAGTTTAATAGAAAATTAAGCAAAATACACTCATTGCCTAGTCATATTCAACTACGAGTGCATAATGATGGAGCGAACCTCAGTCTTTTTAGTAGCTAGCAAATTATAAGCTTACTTTGGGGTCCCGATCCCCGACCCTATAATTTAGCGGGGAAACAAATTATTTGAATTAAAAATTGAGTTAAGTGGTTATTCAACATTTCCTGATAGTTTTTTCATGTCCATAAAACTCAAATGAATTGCATTGATCTAGTGTCCACCTTGTTTTTGCGGGAGACATTTACTAGATATGATTTCATTTAGTGGATGTAATTCTGATTACTCATGAGTCATGACTTTTGAATAATTTAAACACTGTTTACCAATATAAGCCTATACATGTTTTGAACGTTGTTTTTAAGGTCATATAACATAAGAGCTGATGATGTTTGCTAAATTAATGTCGTAATTAAGACTGACGACATTATGAACTCACAAATTGATGAAATAATAGCTAAGATTAGCAACAAATCTAACTAATGTCAGAGTGGTGACCGGAACTTGGAAACTGTAAGGGTAGAAAAGACAGCGTAAGGAGTTTGGCAAACATGTGATCCAAGTCTATAAAACATAAGTGCCAAGTGCGTCTATTTGAGACTAGTTCGCAGACAACTAGAATCCTAGAGCTCAACCAATATATGCTTTGAGTATTTTTATTTGCATTCTTCAAGTTGCTTGTCCGGTTGAAAAGTGGGAAAAATTATATGGAGTTCTCCGTTCTAAGGAAAAGTCAAATTTGAAAAAGTAAAACCAAAGCTTGAGTGCTGAGATTTTAAGATCTGAACTGTGACTGCAATACAAAAAAAAAACTTAGTTTTAGGGAATGTTTTCAAAAAAAATTTCATTCGACATAACTTGAACTTCTCACACTTTTGATGCGAAATATTTTATATGCTAAAATTTATAAATTGGGGTTACAAACAAGTTGAAGATGAAAACTAAGCGTCTGGACTGATTTTTTAAATTGGGATTACAGCAAATTGAAGGAGAAATTAAGCGGTGGCAGGATATTAAGACATGTTTACAAAACGGAAACTGAACATACCATCTTCGAAGGCTATATTGAGTGTATCTATATTGGAAAATTTGGCTGAGTGAATCTTAAAGTGAGATCTGATCCCCAAGTATAAAATTGTCGGAATTTGAATGGCTATATTGATCTGAGATATATTCGGCAATGCTTCATGCATGCATCCATGACCGTGATTAGAACCAAATGTTAAGGCTTGATCCACGACATTTTGAATATTACATAAGACAAGCCTTGATGGTCGATGATGTGATTTCAAATATGTCTTGATGTGAGTTTTTTTTATGTCAAAACAATCGTTTATTTGTTTCCAAACAAAATATAATTTCGTTTATATATTTTTTGGTCAATATTTATATAAATTACATTTTCAGATTTTTGGTTAAATGTTAAAGTGATTTGTAATTCAAAATTAATTAACGTTCGGCTTGAACCAAAAAAAAAACTTTAACTAAATATTTAGTCAAACATTTTTTGACTGAACTTTAATATTTAGTCTAGTCAAACTTGGCTACATTGTTAATACAAAAAAAAACTTAACTACACTGTTTTACTTTCAGATAATTTTATACTACACTGTTCAAAACATTGCATATACATCATAAACCATTTTTAGTCAAATGAATCGTATTAATGAACTTGACTAGATTGACCCCTTGGCTCCACCTTACCATACACTCACCATAATTATTATATTTCTTACTTATCCAAACTAAAAATAATTAAATTAAAATCACTCCTTCTTTTCCCCGTTTCACTATAAATACAGCACCATTCTCTCATCTCTTACATCACAAGAAAATACAATCCTCAGTATTTAAAAAAAAACAGCCAAGAAAGACCAAAAAAATACAAACTAAATTTTTTTTTATCCATCTTTAGTTAGAGAATGGGAGCTTTTGAAACAGAAAAACCCGCAAAAGATGCGGCGGTTGTAGAGACACAGTCACCTTCAGAAGACTTCGACCAGCCATCTCCTCTCCGTAAAATCATCTCCGTCGCTTCCATCGCCGCTGGTTTACAGTTCGGGTGGGCCCTACAGCTCTCTCTCCTCACCCCTTACGTTCAGCTTCTCGGTATCCCTCACAAATGGTCGTCTCTCATCTGGCTATGTGGTCCCGTCTCCGGCATGATTGTTCAACCCATCGTCGGTTACCACAGTGACAGATGCACCTCAAGATTCGGTCGCCGCCGTCCCTTCATCGCCGCCGGAGCCGCCTTGGTGGCCGTCGCCGTGTTCTTGATCGGATACGCGGCGGATATCGGTCATAAAATGGGAGACAGACTGGAGCAAAAGACTCCGAGGGTGCGAGCTATAGGGATCTTCGCTCTCGGGTTCTGGATCCTTGACGTTGCTAACAACACTCTCCAAGGACCTTGCCGTGCTTTCCTCGCCGATCTTTCCGCCGGAAACGCTAAGAGAACGCGAGTCGCAAACGGTTTTTTCTCCTTCTTTATGGCGGTTGGGAACGTTTTGGGATACGCTGCAGGTTTGTTTTTTTCATTATTTCTAATGAATGTTAAATTTATTTAAATTTTTATTTTTACAAATAATGCATTCATACCAAACTATAATAAGATTCTTAGAGGAGCTCCATTGGCAGATATCCAATTGGTATCTTAACAATTAAAATAAAAACTTGACAAAAAACAGTTCAAATAAAGAAAAAAGTTTTTAAAATCAAGAAATAGAGAGCGAAGTATCTTAAATTAAATGGTTTTAAGGTATCCATAAAAATTCTCTTTTATATGCGTTGATACAAGAATAATTTAAATATATATGAAATATTTAATTTTAATCAACTAACTAAATTTTATTCTCTTCATTTTATTTTAAATATAGATACGCAAATTAAAAAAATATTTAGTTTTGTATATTTTTTATATAAAATATTATTACTCATACATTTAACTATATTTCAACCAATAAAAAAATAAAATAAAAATATAAACTAAAATATTAAAAAATGACATTTATTTTGTAACGAAAAATTTTCTTTACATCGACACATCATAAGAAACGGATGGAGTATTAAATTATTGTTATTATTAAGTTTAGATACTAATAAGTTGTTGACATGGCAGGTTCTTACACTAACCTCCACAAGATGTTCCCATTCGCAATGACCAAAGCTTGTGATATCTACTGCGCGAATCTCAAGTCTTGTTTCTTCTTATCCATCACACTCCTCCTCATCGTCACCGTCTCGTCTCTCTGGTACGTTAAAGACAAACAATGGTCTCCTGCAGCTGTAAACTCCGGCGACGAGAAGTCATCATCAAGTGTTCCCTTCTTTGGAGAAATCTTTGGTGCTTTTAAAGTCATGCAACGTCCCATGTGGATGCTTCTTATCGTCACGGCCCTAAACTGGATTGCATGGTTCCCGTTTCTTTTGTTTGATACTGATTGGATGGGTCGTGAAGTGTACGGTGGTGACTCAGGAGGGAACGATAGAATGGTGAAACTTTACAACCAAGGAGTACACTCTGGTGCATTAGGGTTGATGCTTAACTCGATAGTTTTATTGTTTATGTCACTTGGTGTTGAGTGGATTGGTAAGAAAGTGGGAGGAGCTAAACGGCTTTGGGGGATTGTGAATTTCATCCTAGCCGCTGGTTTGGCCATGACGGTTCTTGTTTCCAAATTGGCGGAGGATCACCGGAAAACCGCAGGTGAGTTTGCTGGACCGTCGTCTGGTGTGAGAGCTGGAGCGTTGAGTCTCTTTGCTGTTCTTGGTATTCCATTAGCTGTAAGTTATTTCAGATTTTTGTCTTCATTTGAGTTTTATTACATTTTATTATTTTTAGATAACTATGATAAATTAATTTATTATTTTTACAGATTACTTTCAGTATTCCATTTGCACTAGCCTCCATATTTTCAAATAGCTCCGGCGCCGGCCAAGGTAACTTTGCTGTAATTTAATTAATAAATCTATAATCTTCTCCTGTTAATCCAGTAAAATTTCTTATCTAGTTAAAGTTAATTTTTCCTTTTCTTTCAAGAAAGAAGTAAATCTTTCCTTCGTTACTTTTCAAAATCTTATGTGGACAATATCCATAAGTTTATCCATAGCGTTAGTTGGAACTTGGATGAGATTTTTGTAATAATTTGTAGGTTTCATTTCATCCAGTTTACTATACATAAAATAGTTCCCCTTTATAAGATAAATATTTAAATTTGATTTTTAAAGTGTTCTTGTTCTTTTCTTTTTTTTTTGTTTACAGGACTTTCTATAGGGGTTTTAAATTTGGCAATAGTGATACCACAAATGATAGTATCACTTGGAGGAGGAACTTTTGACGACCTCTTCGGTGGTGGAAACCTACCGGTATTTGTGGTCGGAGCAATCGCAGCAGCCATTAGTGGAGTATTAGCGTTAACCATTTTACCTTCACCGCCACCAGATGCTCCTGCCTTAAAGTCAGGAGCCATGGGGTTTCATTAGTCTACTTTATGTTTAATTTTCTTGTAAAACTCATCAAATACAGTACTGTTGCAAATCTGCAAACGGTTATAACCAAAAAAGAATGGTTAAAAGTGATAAAATCTAATAACCTGTATCTGTTACCGATTATCTATTTGAAATAGATTTTCTTTTCGCCGTCAATAACTATTGTGCCTGTGACTTTGATCAAAAAAAAAATCAACTTCTGAAATAATCTCGGAAATTAAAAAATGAATCCTTCTGACGATTTATGACAATCGTGTTGAATACTTGCACTATTTTGCATGATTTAGGTAATTGGTTAAACGTTAATATGTGAAATTTGTTTAAGTAAAATCAATTAATGATTTTTAATATTTATTCAATATGTTAGTTATACTCTTCTCATGAAAAAGTACGTCAAATATTCTGAAAATATGCAATAGTGTTAAATAATAAACCTTAAATATTCTTATCAACAAACTAGTCTAACATGTTTTGTCTATTTCATGTTCACCTAACATTTGACAATACCACAACAGATACAAAAGGAAAATATTGCTGGCACTCAAGCGTATGCGTGTACATCATATTCTACACAAACGGTCTTACTTATATATTTTCTTCAAGTATAAATCCAATGTATTATAGCTTATAGATACAACCATATCAATACAGTATACACACCCAGAAAAAAAGGTAAAGCCAACTGATGAAAATTAAATTTACACTAGGTTGAGACCCGCGCCATGCACGGGGTAAATATAATATTTGTTTATTTTATCGAAAGACTTTCATAGTTTCATACTAAAATTATGAATCAATAACAACCAATTAAGGGATAACAATTGCGTACAATTGTATATTTATAAATTTTAAAATATTAAACACAAATTTCGTATATGAGTTTTGAACATGGCCGATAAGAGCTTAATAGGGTTGGGTACATGTTTATTTTGCAACTTAATGAACTATTTTGAAATATTAGAATTGGGCTGGATAAGATTTGTGAAGCCCAATATTCCGCCAACAGTTTATTTTGTCATCTTTCATCCATCTACAAATTATCGGCAACAAAAAAAAGGTTCCTAGGAAAAAAATCAATTCGACAAAGAGATTTTAAGGTTCAATAGTTGCTAATCTATCTCAGGCTTTTGATTCTTGTTTTCTTCATCGAATATGTAAACACTTTCTCTTCCATGCCTTTAGTTGTTAAGGTATTTTAACTTCTAATTTCGGTTCCTCTTTTTAAAAAGTGATGCATGCAATTGAAAATATATTTAGTTTTGTTATGGTTCTCAACCTTTGGAAGAGACATATAGTAGCTGTGACTCAGTAATTCTGTAATTATGGTTTGTTAAGATATGCAGTTTAGGTATATTTAGAAGATCCACAAAATTATAAAGGCTAATATTTAAATTCGTTTGGTTTCCAAACAAATGTTGGATGGGAGAGAGTGTTAATTCAATAAAGAAATAAAAAAGGTTAATACCAATTTTGAAGTACATTTATTCTGTTTTGAAGATCGTCGTAAGGACGTTAATCTCACTAAGTTAAAGAGACATTACTATTTAATAATTGCTCAAGTAGCAATTTATCTGGAAAAGCAAGTTACTGACTACCGCATCTACACAGCAAAGGCAATACATCAGATAATATGAGAATTCTCTAATTCCTTGCTTGCTAATAACATGTATTAAACGTAATTTAAAGTAATTACTTAAAGAGTAATACCTTAAGATAGAACAAAAAATTTTTTGTCTCCAAAATAGCATTCAAAGAAAAAAATAACCAAAATATACTATATTAAAAGGTGTAAATATACATTTATACCCCTAGAGTTAACTAATCTAGACTTGGAGTTTAAAGTTATGGGGTGATATTTAAAATAAAAATAAAAAAATATTAAAATTTTCAAAATAAAAAATCTATTTTGGTTATTTTTTTTCTTAGGTCTATTTTTGTGATAAAAACTTCTAAAATATATATTTGAGAGATTTGTCCTTATTTAAATGCCAGTATCCTTTTTAGCCAAAATTTAAAATGTTTAAAGAACATAGATGCTTCTTGAATTCAAAAACGTCGAGAACAATAAGACATAATTGCAACTAAAAGTAAATAAAAATAGAAAAGCTTCTTGCTTTTTTGCAAATATGACATGCCTTCAATATGCTCTATTTGGTATCCTCGAAAAATTATAGATGTTAGCAGTTTCTGTAAGTACACATTAAAAATCTGAAGTAAATTTAAGTATACATAGACATATTTCAATCGGAATTACCTGAATTTCAGGTATAAACAAAATTTTAGAACATGCATCAACACGATTGAAGCCACATATAAATGTAACACAATCTTCTTATTAAGGCACATATCACGAATATACGACTATAATACATAACAGTAGAATAAATCACATACCTTCTCCTCAATCAATTCTCCAAGACTTTAGTACACACATCAATACATTAGCATCAGTGGAAGACCAATATTCATGTAAGCTAGATTTCCATGTGCTAACACACTTAATTTCTACAAACTTGTTATTTGACTATAGTCAATAATATAGTGTGTTCCTTTATAACTTTATAAAGTTAATAAAACATTAAAAAGGAAGCAAAAAGAAAAAAAAACTTATAAAATAACCACATTAGATCATCTCAATAGTCTTTCCACCAAATTTGGAATATTTCTTCCACAACTGAATTATCGTGACTTTAATTTTCCATATGGATTGTACGGTTTCTGAATATAAAAAGATACAGAGAGCTCTGAATATATATATCTATAAAAAGAGAAAATTACGGCCTAAATGATTCATAATTCACGCATACAATATAGGAGACTTTCATTAAGTCAAGAATATCTAAAGAGGAGGCAACTAAATCTTAAGGCACATCCCATATTTATTTTAGCTCATGAATCAAATCGATGAGCTTGGGAACCAAGTTTTGTCCTTATTATTAACTTTCTTTAATGTGAAACTAATGAATCCCCTATAACGCGTGTTTATTATTATTTTTCCTTTTGCATTCCTTATATTGAAATTTTCTAATAGTTCAAATTAAGAGTAAATTAATTACATATCCCATCGATCACTATGTACCTTTTTATATTTATACAGGTTTTTTTTTGTCAGCCATATGTGAATCACCTATATACCATATCCCATAGATTATGTATGTACCCGTTATAACATAAAAGTTCAAGGAAAACTAATGTAGATAACTCTTAAAATTGAAAACCAAATAAAACATCGGGTCTAATTGATATAAGTAAACCGGAAGGTAACTTTTTTTGTTGCTAAGGATTAAACCAGTTGTTATATTAGAGATGTTATTGATCAAACAAATTGGCTGAAACAGATGGTGATATATTTAATTTACACCTTCGGTGCTGGATAAAAATCTATAATGCCAGGAATTACAATTCTATCATCATTGTAATGCATCAATTATTTAAGCTCGTACACCAAATATAAATGGCTGAAACAGTCCAAAATATAATGGTGGAGCTCTAGCACACAACACTCTTTCAATAGTATAATGACTTTGAGCAGAACAATAAATCAAAATTGTCTTTTTGTAGGTATAAATGTAGTTTGGGATATGCAGAAGCACCGTTAGTTGACAATGGTGTTGGTTTGATCAATTAAATAGAGAATCAAGTTTGTATGTTCTAATAATTTGGCGGTTAATATAGTGACCATTGAGCAATTTATAGCTGAAAGTGGTGTTGGTCTGATCAAATAAAGTGAAAAACCGAGTGGGTATGTTATAATAAATTAGCGGTTAGTAGGAGTGTGAACATAAAACAACATTTTTTTTAAATTCATGTCGGACGAAATATTTAGGTCAGTGGCAATTTATATAAATTTTCTAGTAATGAAAGGGGAATTAAATAACTTGGCTGAGAAGGACTGTGGACTTGACATGTCAGTAAAATGGTATTGTTATAATTAAAGTACAAAATAAAGGTTACTCCTTAAAAATGTTTCTCTATTAATAAGTAAGGGATATGCTCATTTTCCCCTCGGACTATATGTCTGGACCCAAGCAAATTTATGGATGTGTTGAATAGGAAGAGCCGGAGTCCATGAAATGCATATGTAATTCTGTTAACCTGAAATGCCCAATACTGAACCAGGCCTTTAAGGCCCTGCTCAATGTGTGTCTAACATTAGCTTTTAAGTTTGGAAAAATGATGTGCGGAGTAAAAAGTTATTTCAAAATTAGAATTCTAACTTTTTGAAAAACGTTATAAGCTTTGCATCCACGACACTATAATCGTTAACTCATCAAAAACTGCGTCAAGTTTTCTGCTAAGAGCGTTTATGTAGCATTTTTATATCAGACATTTTGCCAGAGTAAATCATATAAACTTGACATCAAACAAAGTTAATAGTTAATACCAAACCCTATGTTTTTTAGTTTTGCTATTTGTAGACTGCAATTACAGATCCGATGTGGACCAAACCTTTCTTACAGGCTAAAATATATGCAATGCTGTAAAAGAAAACTAATATATTTAGATATAGTTATAAACATGCATTTAATCAAAATTGTAAATATTCTGATTTTCTTTTAATTATACAGAGGTATCATGATCCTTTCATCAAAGTGGATCCAGACTAAGCTAGGTACTAACAACTTATATTTTCGGGTCCACGTGTAGTTTTTTTTTTTTTTTTTGTCTCTGTCGATGTTGAAATTTAATTTGAGTTATTCTGATTTTAAATAAAGAGAAGCATCTTTACCTATTTGGTGGATCGGCATGACAACAAGTAAGCCCTTTTCCTTGCCTTTCGTGGCTATCTTAAAGGACAACAAGTGAGCCCTTTACTCTTTTGTTTTCTGTTACTTCTAGTGTTACTTGGTGAAATTGCCAATTTCACTGCTTGCATTTACACCGGTTATATTCATGTCTGACTCTTCACCTGTTTTGCTTCTTTTTTTCTTATACACCTCTTCTTTCCTTCTTTGAATCTTATTGCTGTCTTAGCTCATCTCATATTACGGGAGAAACTACACATCTTTAAAGTTCTTGGCTGTGACTTATGTGTTGTGGGTTTCCACCACAATCATCCTACATGCCCCTCAAGAACAAGAACCAGGTGCGTTGTATCAGTGGTGACTGTGATGCCCTATTGAACTATTATAATGTTCAGAAATAATGAAAATCAAGAACCAATATAATTAAATAGAATAAAAAGAGTGGGAGATCAACCATTGCCCCGTACAGGTGTCGATCCCAAAGTAGTCAGAACCCTCTTAACCATAGAGAAGGTCTAAATCGCAATAGTTTACGTTAATCTGACAAACAAAAAAATAATAATAAGCTGATTGTTTTCTTTTGGAATCTGAATCTAACCCTCTCTGAATCCTCGAAATCGAATCGTCAGATCGTTGAAGATGGATTGATCCCGCCGTCAAACTTACGATGATGCATTCCGTGATGGCTCCGACACGGAACCTAATCAGAGACGAAGAGCTCGGAGCGATATCAGACGGCGACGATTCTCCTTCCGGAAAGCGATCAAAACTCGATCGGTTCCCTCTTAGCCGATGGGAACTCGCGGTGTCTCTCGGCGTCTTCCTCGTCTTCTCCTCGGGACTCTTCTGCATCTACATCACCATGCCCGCTGCTGAATTCGGCAAGCTCAAGCTCCCAAGAAGCATCTCTGATCTCCGCTTGCTCAAGTAACTAATAAAGACTCAAACTTTGTTATATGTTAATCGATCTTATTGATCAATGTTGAGCTTCTCGATATTGTCAATGTCAAAACTTGATAAGGGTATTAAGATTATGGTTTCAAAGCTGATAAAGTTGTAATCTTGTTTTGGTGTTAGAAGTGATAAAGACTCAGACTTTGTTATAGGATAATCGATGTTTTGTTCAATGTTGAGGTTTATGGTAGTGTCAATGTCAAAACTGGGTAAGGGTGTCTTGAAAGTTGTAATCTTGTTTTAATGTTAGAAATGATAAAGACTCAAACTTTGTTAATAGGATCATCGTTTTTGTTCAATGATGAGCTTATTGATAGTGTCAATGTCAAAAACTGGATAAGGGTATCTTGAAAGTTGTGATCTTGTTTTGGTTTCAGGGACAATCTTGCAAACTATGCGAATGAGTACCCGGCGCAGTTCGTTTTAGGGTACTGTGCCACCTACATTTTCATGCAGACCTTCATGATTCCAGGGACTATCTTCATGTCACTTTTAGCTGGAGCTCTCTTTGGGGTTATCAAAGGTGTTTTCTTGGTTGTTTTCAACGCAACGGCAGGAGCTACTTCCTGTTTCTTTCTATCTAAGTTGATTGGCAGGCCATTGATTACTTGGTTATGGCCTGACAAGTTAAGATTCTTTCAGGCTGAGGTAAAGCTTCTCGTTTGCTTAATCAGTCACCTTTATGAGAAACTGTTCATTTGGTGGTTGTGGTAATTGCTTGTGTGTTGTACAGATTGGTAAGCGTAGAGATAAGCTTCTGAACTATATGTTGTTTCTGAGGATAACACCAACACTGCCAAATCTGTTCATCAATTTGGCTTCTCCGATAGTCGATGTACCTTTCCATGTCTTCTTTTTGGCGACATTGGTCGGTCTCATTCCCGCAGCTTATATAACCGTCAGAGTAAAGCCCTTTTGCTCCTTCTCCATCTCTCCTTCTGTGTGGTTCCTTTCCTTTTGGTATATCGAAGTAGAGCTTTAAATTTTGGTCTTTGTATTGCAGGCTGGACTTGCTATTGGAGATCTCAAATCGGTGAAGGATCTGTATGATTTCAAGACGTTGTCTGTGCTTTTCCTCATTGGGTTTATCTCCATTATCCCAACAATACTGAAAAGAAAGAAGATATACGAATAAACCAAGGAGAAGTATCTTACAATACACAGGCTTAGCTTAATCTTCGATGCCATAAAGCCTTACAGAGAACAATATAGTTTTAACTGATTACAGGACACAACAATGTTGATCCGTTTACTTGGCACTTTTGTTTATAGTTTTTTTGTTGTTGCCCATTTCACAAGCTGATGCAATTTTGATTCCAGATTATTATCCTTCTTGTTATATCATTTCATCAGAATACATTAGGCATTTGAATCATGAACTATAAAATAACACTTCTCTTACCATAATATATTCAAGAAAACTTATTTCTCAATAACTCATGGCATTATTTTAGTTAGATACCAGTTCCCCAACCCCACAACATTACAACAACAAGAGCTACTCTCTGTAAAACAACAGATTTAGTTCAGTAAAAGTTGGATACACAAAGTCTAGGTCAACTTGAAACCACCACCAACAGGTTTCTGCAACTGGTAGGTCTGGCTAGGCACAACTTGAATCACACATGGTTGTTCTGCAACACCCGAAAAACCATATGAGAAAAAACAGGGGAAGAAAAATAAAACATTGGTCAAGCATCTTGTTTTTCCTAAGCCTATCTTGACTATATGATTCTATTTCTACTGATTTGAAATCTCATGTACCTATCTAAACCTTGCAACATTATTGTCCGTGTGAAGCTTCTTCGACAACAGTTCAAGCCATTGTACTGGATATCTTGGCGATTTGGTCAGGTGTGAGCTTAGCTGAGAAACCAGAAGCAGCTTCTTCACTATACTTAGCCATGAGAAACATTTATCCTTTGATATACACACAACAAGTTGAAAACCATGTAATAGATGGAAATATACATTTCATTATAAATCAACTAAAAAGACTTTTTGTCATTTTAGTTTCACATTTAAAAACAAAAAAAAAACTAAAAATTGAACAAACTAAACCCATTCCTCATTTGTTTATTTAACATTCCCCTCTCAGCTTATTTTAAAGTTTTATACGTCTTAAAGCCAAGTAAGCTAATACTCTATACCCAACAAACATGCAAAACAAAACGGTAACGCTCGTCCATAGCCCAATATCTGCGACCACTTCCTCCTCCATAAACCTGCACCCATCACTCGTAGTCCCTCTTTGAGTTCTCTTCGACTCACATCCAAACATCCCCAATATCTCTTCACCATTTCCATATTGGATCGCGATCATTAGACGGTAACAATAAAACGTCGTGGAAACATATTTCATCCACACCATTCCAGACGGCACTTTGTTAACGTAGTAACCCCGGTTAAGACAAACGCTAGCATCGTCACCGTAACGATCGTGGACGCCTTTTTAGCGTCCATGATGGTGGCGCCCAGGGCAAGTCCGAGTCCCTGGGAGGCTAAAACGTATAGCAATAGCACCGAGAGGGTTAGGAGGAAAGGGACTATCCCTGGACGTAGACCGACCATCCAATACGTTAGCGTCAAGAACGCTGTCGGGAGGACAAGTTCCATGGAGAGAGATCCGATGACGTGAGCCATGAAGTATGATGAGAGTGTGTACATACCGGAGGCGCGTTCTCGAGTGAAGATGGCTCGTTCTTGTGGAAACGTGAACACCGCGTTAAATGACGGAAGTACCCCCCAGAATATGGATATGAAGAACAGTAATCCTAATCGGTCCTGTAAAGAACAACACTATCGTTAAGAAAAACGCCAAACTAGACCAACAATGTTTGTTTTTTGGACTATCTGAGATTTAGAAGACTCCTAAAGATTTATTAAAAATTTCAACTAAAAATTATTATTTTATAAATTTACGGGTTTGATTAAAAAAAATTATTGATTATTTCTAAATACTTTTTTCAAAAAATTTAAAAACTTCCAGCACTAGAGTTCTAGCTTCAGAGTTTTCAAAACACATATATGTAGAGAGAGAAAAATATCTTACGATATACTTAAAAAAAAATTTTATCACAAAAATAATCGAGAAAATAATTAAAATAAATTTTATTAAATAGTATAAATATATATATATCTTTTATGTTAATTAATCTAGATTTATGGTTGATTTATGAGATGAATTTTTGGAGGTGAAGTTTAAAACTTAAAATATATATATATATATATTAGATTTTTTTTTAAAAAAATCGATCACTTTTAACTCTATTTTTTATGACAAAAATTTAAAAAAAAAATCTATTTGAAAGATTTATCTATATATATATAACTTTACATGACACTTAACCAAAAATATAGTAAACAAATATTTTAGATTGGGTTTTTCTATAAAATTAATAACTTTGCGATTAAATAATAATATTAATAAATACATATGGTTATATGTATTTTGAGTAACTCAGAGCTATAATTCTTTGTTGTGGTGATCTAAGGCCAATGTTTCATTCTATTTTCTCTCATGGCTTTCGTTGTTTTCTATACTCACATGTACGTCTCGAAAATCGGAATGCCACCACATGAGACCAGAGAGTAATGAAGCCGCGACGACTTGAAAAACACGAAGTGCGTCGAAGGTTTCGTGGCGCCGTTCTTTTAAAAGTCTGTGAAGGAGAATGCAGAGCTGGCTAAACCATGTTGTGATGCCGGAAACTATTCCATGAACGTTTATTCGCGTTTTCGCAAAACGCGCGTTCTCTCGTGGAGGTGTTGCGTCCATGTGGGTTTTGACGTTTTGGGCTAGCAATGTACTGTAGGCAACGGCCAGTGTTTGTCTCACGTTTGGCTTTTCTCTTTCCGTTACACCGTCAATGTGACAAACACCTGCACATGCAAATTGTATAACCCAGTCAGCTTTAAAAAAAGTTACGTATTAATCAATAAAATGTGGATAGTTTCGTATCTAACTACTAGTGCATAAACAATATAGTATTAGTTCGATCAAAAAAAAAAAAAAACAATATAGTATTAGTCTTTATGCATAACAAATATCTGACTCGCTACTGAGATAATAAATTAATAATTCAAGAAATTCAGGGTGGTTGATTAATTAACTAATCAATTACTCTACTTTGATCTCTTTAACTATATATATATGAATGAAATTGAACCACTCAAGTTGTCATCCAAATAGGGGAAACTTAATTGGACGATTTAATAATTAATAGATATCCTAAACATAAAAAGGAGAAAACAATTCAATGTGGGACTGAACCAGATAGAGGTGATGCCGAATCAACCAATCCTCGTCTTTGGACCGACCAAACAAATATATTTAAAGAAGTTTTGACACTATATTAGACTCATTTGTTTATTAGTAAACAAAAGTAATTGTATTTGTAGTAAACAATAAGTAACTAATTAATAAGTAATGGAGATCTGATTTCCAGTAAAGCTGACCCAACCAAGGTGGAGAGACGTAAAAGTCCACCCAAGAAAAGCATAAGGTGGCCACTACTACGGTTCTTAACGTTACCTTCTTCATTGATTCCATTTTTTTTTTAAATGGAAAAAGCTTGAGAATCAAGGAATAGAGTATTTGAATTTTTCTTTCGATGCAATAAAGCCAAATAGTTATTAATTCCTAACACGTGTTAAGCTTTACTTTTCTTACTTATCAACAAGATTATCAAGAGGACAAATTTGAATCTTGGGGATGAAAAGTCAGAGAAAGTCAAAAATAAATGAACAATGCACTAGTCAAGCTAGTAAGATTATGTTTATCCTCAGTTGGTGGGGTTTTTAACTATTTTTTTTTTAATTTGACTAAGAGACAATTTTTAAGCCATAATTAATGCAAGTTTATTAAACTGAGTTTCTTAGAAAAAATAAGAAATTGTTTCTTATTTTTCTTAAGAAAACTAAAAAATAATTTCTTAACTTTCTCTAAAAACTCAGTAAAAAAACATGCATTAATCATACTCTAAGTAACTCGTCAAGTGTAATCATCAAAAGTCCAAGCCAGCTTTTGGAAAACAAATGGTGCTGGAACAGAAAAATTAATTTATGTTGTTCTTTTCTTTCAAATTGATGAATAAGTTAGGGCAAGTGGAGTTTGCTGTATAGTACTTTGACGTAGAAAGCAATATCTAACATTTTTCTGATGAAAATATAACAAATATTTTTAGTAGCGAATAATCAATCATGTGACTATCAACACATAACATATATGTGTATACATGTAATAGACCGAATTGTCATGTGGATGGTTGGTCCAATAAAATGGGACTTTTTCATGAAGATAATTAACAATACAAAGAAAGTTTGAATGTCAAGCATATGGTTAGTGGAGACAAAGAACTTAATGTCCACCAAATTAATAACTTGGATCTAATACTAAATAATATGGCATCGTGCGCCACAAACTATTTCTATGTGCAATTTTATCCCTTATCATTATTGTGTTCTTACCCTACCTTGCGTCACCGGAGTTAACATTACCATGTGCGTGCATATATATACACTTACAAATGTACATACATATGTGTGTCATCATTAATAACACCAAACAGAAATTGAAAGTCAACGCTGAAGACACAATTAGTCACGACTCCAGTGTAATAATCCCAACTAAAATCAGTTGTGTGTATGTGTGACGCATGTCCCTATATATATATATATATATATATATGGACGGCTATCAATTGCTAAAATTCAAGACCGTCTCAAATTTTTGATGGGTCCTGTTCAAAAAAAATTAATGATATATTTGACGATGTAATGAAATAGTTTAAAATTATTTTATTATATATTTAATGTTTTTTTAAATTATAAAATATAAATTTAGTAATATATTTAAAAATTTAAAATTTTAGACTCTAATCCAGATATTTACTTTTAATCTTTTTTAAAAAAAATATTTTTAAATTTAGGTTATGTTCGACTGCTCCACTTGCTCGTCCTGTTAGACTGTCATGTGCTAAATTATTAAACGAACCTAAGTTTGGTTCAGATTTTTGATATGCTGTTGCCCAAAACGTCAAACATTCGTACCATTTTTTGGTACTACTTGCTTCCTTGTTTAGGATTAAGCAAGAACAGATTGGAATAATTTAACGTGACATATGGGTAAGTTTCCTTCATGTTAAAGGTTGTGGTTTCATTTTCCTATGCACGTAAACTGCAAACCCATGACGAATTCTTGTAGTAACGATAAGGCTCAAAAAACAATGAAAGTGAGTTAAGAATAAGAATATCCAATTCCCAAGGTACTGGTATTTTAAGCTTTGATGAGGATCTTGACAGGGAAAAAGCACAGGCTAGATGCGATAGTGTGATTGGGTTCTTTTAGGCGGTTAGCCATTGAAGCAAAAGTTTCCTAAATTAAGGATACATGGAAACACGGTACTGTAGACAATTCAAAACCACTCGCTTAAAAAGCTACAGAAAATAATAAAAGAGAGAGAGAGTGAAGTCTACTTTGATTGAAACACTGAAAAAGAAGGTCGTTTCTATGAGTTGTTTTAAAAAATAATTATTAGGAAAGAAAATGATAGAAGCGATAAAATGAGAAATAAAGTTCGGTTAGTGCAACAAATAATTTTATTTAATTCTCAAAATAACAAATAATTTTATTTTAAAAGTTGTATAAAGAGGAAATAGAAAACATTAGGCAGGGACACGCGGTGGTTTCCTACTAACCTTTATTTAAAGGAAGAACATTTTCTTCTGTTTATTATTCCAAAAAATAAAAGAAAAAGTGGAGTTTAAGTAGTGTAAATGTGTAATGCGATAAGGTTTTTATATAAAAGTAAGGAATAACATTTATTCAGATGATATAAATATGCCAAAGTTGAAACCCAAAAATCTGTGGCATTCACGAAAAAAGGGAAAAAAAGAAAGACAACACGTATCCCAATTGCCCCATAACATTAGCCACCCTTCAATTATCAACTTTACTTAAAAAAATTAGTACTATAAGGGCATCTTTATCGCTGTAAAACAGCGTTTCTTATAGGGTGGGGGGGCCCATTTTCAGAGCAAAACCGGTTCTTGCAGAGCCCAAATAAGGAACGCATGTGGAGGGTTTTCAGTACTGTTCGCGGGCCCCACTGACACGTGGCGGCCCGCGATTGGTTCATTTTTAATTTTTTTTTTTTTTTTTAAATATCAAAAAGTAAAAAAAAAAAAAATAAGAAACCCTTAAAGGGTTTTGGGATAAAGATGGCCTAAACTTTAGAGTAAACAATTACTATTAGAAAAGTATACTAGATAAGAACATGTCCATCAAAAGATTCTTAACCCAAAAAGATGTAGATCCCACCACTTTTCTTAAAAATCCGTCTCTAAAAACTCTTAGTTTAGAATAGTCTCTTGCATTGTTTTATGGACTCCCACTGCCACGTGACGGTCCACGATTGGTTTATTTTTTTTAATTTTTTTTAAAATCAGAAAAAAGTTAAAAAAAAAATTAAGAACCCCATAAGAGTTTTTATGGATAGATATGGTCTAAGTCCCCTTTACCATAAAAGAAAAAGGTATTTAAGTATATTTACTACTAATATAACGCTAGACTAATACTAGTAGATTAGCGTTTTGTTTAAGCCTCAACTAACAAAACTATTACAAATTAATTAATATAAAGCCATCACAAAGGAGTCAAGGAGAGAAACATCGTAGCATAGACCTGTATAGTTCACATCGTACGTAGGCGATAACGATAATAAATATGTCATTTATTTTACTCTCTTATTTTCGGGTCGAGCTGTTATTTTCATAGTATAGTATTTTTCTATACAAATATCTAACCTCCTCACTTGAGTATTTATGCATGGTTACGGAATCAAGGATCCCTATACGTATTACATACAAGTCTAAGACCACCCAAAACACCAAAGGACGATTTCATATTTAAAGTTCATTTTGTCTTATCATCAGACAATTCATGAAATAATACTACACACAATCTATACCAGTTTTAAGATCTAAATAAAATAAGAATCATAAGTCTAATCATGTAGTTAATAATGCGTGTTAGTGTTACACTACGAATGGTAACTATATACATAAAAGTTATGTTGTTAAATAATTAAAAGTAGGATTTTAAATGGGGAACATACCGTTAGCAAGGTCGAGAAGGAAGTCAGCCGGATTCATCGGAAACGCCGGCGAGAATCCGACCGAGTCGAAGTAAGTCATGGCGTCTCTACCTTTTCCATAAAACAAACACCTCCCTTCGCTCAAAAGCAACACAGTATCAAACATCTGAAACACACGGCTCGACGGCTGGTGAATAGACGTCACCACCGTCTTCCCTTTCCCATGAGCCATCCCGGCTAGCGTCTGCACCAGCCGGAGAGCCGCCGTAGCGTCAAGCCCCGACGTGGGCTCGTCAAGAACCAAAAGGCTCGGGTTAATGAGCAACTCATGAGCGATGCTCACACGTTTCCTCTCACCACCCGAGACACCTCTAATGAAAGTGTTCCCCACCACCGTGTTCTCGCATTTCTCGAGCCCTAGCTCCGATATCACCGACTCAACGGCTTTTGTTTTATCGTCTCTGGTTAGACTCCGAGGGAGGCGAAGCAAGGCGACGAACACTAGGGTTTCACGTACGGTTAAGTGTGGGTAGAGTAGATCATCCTGTGCCACGAACCCGGTGCGTTTTAACGTCTGCTTCGTTGGTTTAGCGTCGTTCATGAGTATTTTTCCAGTGAGGCCTGGTCCATGGAGTCTCCCTGCGACCGCGTTTAGCAACGTTGATTTACCACTTCCCGATGGTCCAAGAACGGCCATGAACTCGCCGGGTGATACCATTCCTGTGACTCCACTAAGTATCGTCCTCTCCGACGTCGTTCTAGTTTCATTGGACGGTTTGTGTTCTAGTCCCAAGAACTTCTTGATCTTACTTGAGTCGCCATGGAGTTTCACTCGGTAACATACATCGACAAACTAAAACAAAAGGTATGAGTTAAGACCAGGGTCAACGCGAGTCAACGACAATGAACTCAAGTGAGTGTTTATGTTATAATTACCTTGAGTGTGATTGGTAATAATGAGCGAGGCTCATGAGGATCTTGATGGTGACGAGGTGTTAAATCTGGACCGTTCATTTGATTTTCAACACCGTCAAAACCTGACATTATTGTTACTTTTTTTTTCTGACGGCAAACTTAAACGGAGTTTTAACAAAACAAAAAAAAACTTAAACGGAGTTAGAGAGGTGAGTATAGAGAAGGCTGAAGATCGGGGGTGAGATGTTGAGAGATCTATTTATGGAGCAGAAAGGCAAGTGGATGCCACGTCAGCAAAGTGATGGTTATTGAGAAAATAACACGTGGTGAAAATTTAATGCCAGCTGGCGACTGCTGAAAGGAATCGGGTCGTTGGAATTTTTCATTTCTTTTTCTTTTTAGTGTAATTTTGCCACTTTAAATTCTCTTTATTTTCATGCCTTTCCTTTTCGGATTGTTATTATGTTTCTTTCTTTCATTTCGAATATACCTCTCTCATTACACAATACAGGTTAAGTGTTTTCCACTCTCATTGTCAAATTGAGAATCACATTAAAAAAAATTATCTTAAAAGGAAAAAAACATGTGTCATGTTGTTTATGACAATGCATGTGTCAGCTCGCTTCTTGTTTCAATATGTAAATTGTAGTGGCAATGAATACATATCCAAAATTTTCCGTAGGATGAAAAGAGAAGTGAAGAGAGATCAAGGTGAACAAACTTTACCTCCAAGACATGAATGAAACTTGGTCAAAGAAACATAAATGAAACAAACTAAAACTAAAATTTTCCTCTAATCTATTATAATAGACATATTCTTTACCCATAAAATATATATAATTAAAAATTAAAATCTAAAGATTATGAAGATATTATTGTATTTGTTGAAATGCTTCTATATAAATGCATAATTGTTAAATAATAAATGTAACAAGTTACTATTAAATATATTTAAAATGAAAAGAACAGTGAACAGAAAGAGGGTTAAACTTAAATTAATATGAAAATTACAAATTAGTAAATAATAAAATTGAAAGGATAAATGCTAAGTAAATTCTATTAAGTCTATATATCTATAAATGATGAACTAATATTGAAAAGAAACAAATGTATAGTACAGGTAAGAAAGTCAGCATGGTCATTTGAACAACAGAAGGTAAAACAACTATTTTGTTATAAAGATCTAAATTTTTTCTTCCTATTACAATAACCTGTGAAAGAACATAATATTTATTATTTGCATGACAAAGACTATATGACAAATTGATGAGAGTAAAGAACACAAAAGTGTTTATGGAAGAATTATATTAGACTCTCATGAGCAATAAGTTACAAGATGCATTAGCTTATATAGTGAATGATCTAACATAATTTCCTAAACTAATATGGAATAATATATAGATAAATGTTAACTTTCTAATCTTCTCGGTCTTTCCAGATTTCTCTAGATTCGTCTTCATCTTCTAGATCTTTCCTTATCTTCGTGTTTTCCATAATCTTGATATGGTCGATCTCATCGATCTCCCAATACCCTCCCGCAAGCTCATACGTGGTAACACGTGTGAGATTGGACAAATCTTCAAAATATCAGCAATATACCCTGCTGTGAGGTAAATAAATCGACGTTTATACTCGATCGTAGAGTCAAATCGGCTGCAATACCCGGCCGTCGGGTCATCGACGTTTATACCCGGTCGTAGGGTTCTTCAAATAAGGAACAAAAATTCGCAATTGCGATGTTCATGAATAATTCGCGATGGCGAAGTAGAAAAACAACTCACGAGGGCGAGAAGTCAAATCACAAGTTTTATATTAGACTCTCATGAGCAATAAGTTACAAGATGCATTAGCTTATATAGTGAATGATCTAACATAATTTCCTAAACTAATATGGAATAATATATAGATAAATGTTAACTTTCTAATCTTCTCGGTCTTTCCAGATTTCTCTAGATTCGTCTTCATCTTCTAGATCTTTCCTTATCTTCGTGTTTTCCATAATCTTGATATGGTCGATCTCATCGATCTCTCAATACTATATATGTGTTGATGAAAAAAAATAATGTTTTCTGTTTGCTCTTTGTGTGTGTCGCTTCTGTATGTTTTGAAGTGTTGTTATAAATTTGTCATCACACCAGGTATGTTTTCCTAACGATATTTTATGTTTATAAATTGAAGATTATAGATCGATTAGAAACATAGCTTTGACCGTATGTAAATGAACAAATCTTGTAAAATGTCTTAAGCTAAACCAGTATTTGCATGCAAACAAATTACGTATACAACGTATATGAACAATGAAAAAGTCGTGAGTCAAAAGAAAGAAAAAGTCGTGAGTCAAAAGAAAGAAAATGACTTAGAGATAAAAGAATGTTTCTAAAAAATTGGGATCAATCAATTACGAAGACGACAACTCGATAAGAACAAAGATGTGCACCCAAAAGCATATATAGCTGTCTTAATATTCTGCTAGCTCAATTGGACAAAGGATGTGTTAGGACCATTTGATACTAATTGCTTTTTTTGTAAGACAACTAAATCGTATGCGTATAATTGTAAGTTCAATCCATTCGGGTGACCATGATATATATCTCGGTGCATGTATCTTGCGAAGGAGACGTGCCTTTACGGGGATGTACGGTGGTGCGTTTTAGATAGGGGTGGACACAAAACGTATATGTACAATGTTCCGTTCTACTCGAATCATTACTTTTTAATTTGCATTCGTTTCCCAACTTTCTGGTGGTTTAGTGGAGGATGAATTTTAGGTTGCAATCAACTTGAATTTAAAGGTACCACACAACCTTTCATCATGTGGGCACACATACACTGATCCATTGGTTATAGTCTATTTGAATACTAAGAGCATGTCCATTGGTAGGAGCCCTTAATGGGCTCTTATGATTAAATTAGTAGTTAATTAGGTGATTTGAAAAGTTAAGAACTTAATTATTTTTTTCCTCATCCAATGGGAGAACTTCATAGGGGTTCTTAATTTTTTTTTTAAGTTGAATGATTTAAAATAAAAACATACATAATTTTTTAATACAAATGAAACAAAATCACATTAAAAACATACATAATTTTTTAATACAAATGAAACAACATCACATTAAAAATACATAATTCTTCCTCTTTCCATCGTGTTCCTACAAAACCCATAAGCTCAATAAACTTATTGGATCAAGGAAGTATTGTATCAGAGACATAAAAAGATACATATATTAGTTCCAGCTACTTGATGCAAGAATACTAAGAATGAATATAATTTCACAGCAGACAATACAGAGCAGTGATTGCTAAACACACATCGCCAAATTGAATCAACAAAGCTACAAATATAAGAAAAAAATCAAGGCTTTCAAAGCTGACCAGGAGATTAATAACAGAGTCACATAACTGGATGAGAACATCACCAAGGTTTAGCAAAGACACTCTAAGATACTAAAGATTGAATCACAGACATCACCAAGTTGCATACAGTTTTTGTTCATTCAAGTTTCAAAGATTACAACAATCAAAGGCGTAGAAGAAGAAGAAAGAACAAGACTCACCCCAAGCAACAATGCATTCCTCACTAGTAGCGCTGGCCTGATTAGCCTGACATTCAATGCCTACAAACACACACACACAAGAACGAGCTTAACCTAAACCATTCTACAATCTCCTGATTCATCATCGTTACAAACTCCTTATGAACCGATTGTTACTTACAGAGATCCATGATGTGGTTTCTGCAGATGGCGCAATTGTCCACGACGATATCTGTCAACAACAACAAACATCAATCAATCAAACCATGGACGGAACTGGATGAGAACATCGACGAGTAAAGAGAAGCACCAAACATCATCTCCGTTGGAGATTTCAACACAGATGGCGAGAGAGACCAACAAATGAAGGGGTTTCGACAATTTGAAGAAGAGAGGGACATAAGCAACGGATAAAACTTCATCTCCGTTGGAGATTTCACAGAATCAACATTGATTCGTCGTTGAGAGAGAACCGACAATTGAACTTCGATAATGTCGAAGTAAAGAGAGGAACCGACGAAAGAAGAGACTTTTTTTGGTCCCTCGTGTGAAAGCAACGCACCAATACGCATGCGCCACGTATGGGGTTTTTATTAACTCTAAAACCTCCCTATTAAGCACCGGTTCTTTATTATTATTGCATTTTAGATTTATTTTTGGACCTTTTTTCCTTAAGAGCCTCTCCCTAAACCTCCCAATGGAGGTGGTCTAAGAGAGATAGTCTATATGTAGGTTGCATCTTCTGTTGAAAATACCTCCAAGTTATTCAAAGAAAAACTTTATCGATGTTCAATTATTCAGAAAATCTGTATTTATAATCTGATATTTGATCTAATCCATAAATTAAAAAAAAAAGTTAAAAATCAAAAATCAATTTTTAATGTAAATTAGTAATATTTCAATACAAAAACAAAACTTGATTACTTTTTAAGTTTTATAATAACTACGTAATTATTTTAATGAATAAAATGTCGTAAACTTATATAAACACATATTAATTATAGAATTGACATATACTTTTATTTATATATATACACATATCAAATTAGATTCATATCCTTCTTTTAAATATTATTACTTTGTTTCATTTTAGTTGTCTTTTTAAGTTTTTGCAAAAAAGTTAAAAAAATATTTTAATTTTGCATATTTCAAAATAAAAGCATCATTACCTATAAACCTAAACACATTTCAACCAATAGAAAAATAAAATAACATATAAATTTAATAAATTATGCATTGAAATCATAAAACGATATTTATTTTAAAAATAAAATTTACTTTATAATGACAATTAAATCGAAAAGAATGGAGTAGTATTCATTTTTTGTTTTGTTTTAACAAATATACATATTAATTTGTTTTGTTTCTTAAAGTTATGGATATTCAGATTTTTGATTGAATCAAAACGAATAGGAGATAAGAATCAAATTTCACATATATCTTGTCTATTTTTAATTTCAGAGCGGTCACTGACACCCTTATAAAGACCGTTCTCTAGATACTCTTCTGCTCTGGAAATATCCTTGCTTGGGTTTGACTTAAAGCCTTGACAGTGACTGTGATTGTACATATAACAAAAGTCTAATAAAACTCAAATATCGTTCAGGAAGAACAGAAGGATCATACAGCTTTCTACAAAAAAAAGAAAAAGAAAAGAAGGATCATATCTTCTTGGGATCATTATAGTACTTTGGCACAGAAAATCACATAAACACAAAGTACAATGAATGGAGTTAGATCAGATTTTGTGAGAGAATTCGTAGTTTAACTTTTCAAACTGTGGGTCCCATTGGTAAAACTGACGAAGGCGATGCGTGTTGCTCGCACGTGATGACCCAGTAACACATAGACCGGAGTTTTCTCAGTTCAGTTCAGATCCAGTTCGGTGTCATTCATCACTGAGTGTACGTGTGTGTCACTGTGACCGCTACTTTCCTTTCTTCCGAAATGGGTTTGTTCTTGCTCACCTTCCACGAAGGTGCGTGATTGAAACTCGCCCGGGTTAATAAACTAAACGGAGGATTTTTTTTTTTTTTTTTTTAGTAGTGTACAGAGAATATGGACAACATGATCCACTTATGGCCATGAGTCAGTGACGATCGAAGGAACGAACGAACAAGCATATCCTTCTCATATTTAATTTGAGATGACTTATCATATGACAATTACGTCACAGCAATATAAATTAATCTGGACTCTTCTTTTCTAGTCACAAAAATCTCTATATATGTTAAAACTTATACGTTTTTATTAGTATCAGATTGTTTGCTCAAACTAAAAAAATATTCAAACAATAACTCCCGATTCCAGTCTCAAAGGTGAGAAAAAAAATATCATTATTCCAGCGTTAAACAGCTAGCCAAGGAGGATGAATAATAGTATTCGTTTACCATAACAAAATTACTAATGGCTAAGATCCAAAAAAAGAAGCAAAAGAAACTCTCTTGCAGAAGCTGAGTTTGAGAGTTCATACAAATTATGCAAGCCATGAGAGAATCAACCAGATGCGGTCTTCCTCTGCTGGAAGACAACAGCAAAGATAGGAACTCCAACACCGATGCTGAAAGCGGTGAAGACACCGAGAGACATCTTGAGACCTTGGTACTTCATGCGGTCCAAATTGTACATGTGTTTTGCGTGGAGGTAGTATGGCTCGTCATGGCCATGCCCTCCTCCGCTCATCTTCTTAGCTCCAGTCGAATGGAAGCTTCTGCTCACTGTTTGATTATAATTTATAACAACGAAAGAAAGCTTTACCAGTGTATATAAACTACAAATCTTGCTAAAAAGAAGTTAAAAACAATGTGTATGACTGAAGCATTTGCTAGAGTAGATCAAAAACTGATAAAAATCATCTTAAAGCTTTGATTTTTAAGAAACACATCGAAACAAACTGATCATAGTACCCAAATCATTGCTGCTAAGACATATTTATATACATAGTACCATATAAATGTGGATCTTTTACAGAGTAATCAAACTAAGTTAAGAGAGCATGAAAATTCAATTTCTTCTTTTTTGAATGAATTAAAATTATGTACCAGCCCGATATCGAACACGGGTCTGTACAGTGGATCAGATACAATTTCAGTGGCAAAAAGAAACAAACTTTGATGGTTCATGTGAAACAAGGAAACATCTAACATAGTGTCTCCCTCCATTGAAGAGGCGTGTCAAGGAGGGAGACTATGTTATATAAATCAACGCATAACGCAAACCGACGAAGAATCGCGTCGCGGCTATTCAGAAACATCAATTTCTCAAACCCGTAATAATCTTTCGTCGATTTATGGGCAAATACTAGACAACCAAACAGAGAAATGTAAAGTAATGAAGCAGATGGGTGCTAACCAGATCTGGGGACTGAGGATTCGGATGAAGCTATGATCTTTGAGATAGATCTCATTCCAGTGTTCAACGCCATGATCGGATAATTGATCGAGAAACAGCCAAAGATAAAATGACGACGACGACGACGACGACGACGGCGAATTTGTTTCGAGGAAGGTAGACTGAAATAGCATCAAACATAGGTGCACGTAGGCGACTTTTTATTTTGGGCCCGGCCCATTTATTTTCATACATAGTTTGAGCTCAGACCCTTTTGAAGTAGTATGGATGATGCAACATAACCTCGCAAAGTACAACTTGCATAGTGTAGTGTGGAAACATAATAAGCTCTTCAATTCACTAATCTTAGTTTACTTAATTAATCTTATGAATTAGTAAAAACTTTTTGGCTTCAAGGTGCAAGTTTTTGTTAGTTATCTTAGATCAAAATAATTATTAATCACTTCGGCAATGTATTTTACTATAGTTCTACTTCATGCTTTCTCTTTGTAAGTGAGCTGAAATGGCTAGTAGATTAACCAAAATGTCCGAGTTTTTTTGGTTATATCTAGAACATTTTTGTTTTGTTATTTAAATCTCAACGTGACATACTATGTCGACGTGGCTAGTAAAACCAATCTGAATTATTTTATCTTTTCTAACCAAAGAAAAAAAATCTTCAGATGGTCCTTGCCTAAGAATGAATTGCAACCACAAAAAACAAAACGATGCAAGCATAGCTTATCTCATCTCTACGTTTTTGATCTTTTATCACGAAAGAAACATAAACGTTTCATTCTTTTTGGAAAAATGCTACAAAAATAAAGATGGCTCACTTGCCACAGAGCCTCTACTCCGCCGCTAGGCCAGAGTTTCCTTATCCAGGAAAGTCCAGCCAGCCGAAGTGGAGTCGCTTCCCAGGGATCGTACGGTGCTCATCGACCGAGTCGTTAACGAGTTTGACTAAGAATGCGACGGAGACAGAGTTGAAGTATATGGTGAGTCAACACGGGTGGGGCGTGAGGAGGCTGAGGAGAGACGACGAAGAAGAGATCAGGAGAGTGTCTCTTGTTCAAGCCGAAGCTTTCCATGTTCCTCTCGCTCTTTTCAATGATTTTTTCTTTTTGTTCTTCCAGGTTAGCTCACTATCTTCTTATGTTACCTTTTTGAAATCTTCAGTATAGTTTTCATATAGAGTTTGCATGTGTTGAATGTATATCAAGAGTGCAGTAATTATAGAAGAACGATAGAGTAGATATGGTTTGAGCAGTTTAATCTTGTTTTACCTCTTTTGATGATTTAATGCAAAAGTGATCACAGTATATTTTTTTTCATATAGGATATGCATGTGTTGAATGCATATAAAGATTTCAGTAATTTCAGAAGAATGGTTAAGTAGAGTAGATATGATTTAATCATTTTAATCATAGATGCTTATGATTTGATCAGAACTTAGATCAAACACAAGTATCAAAAGAACACTGAATATAATCTTTAACATATCAGGTCAACTGTTTACTTTGCTTATGTATATATAACAATACTTTTTATGTATATACTTTGGACCATCTTATTCACATATGTAATGGTCACATGTTGCAGGCAGAAGTTTTATCAGGGCTTTTGTACAAACTAAAGAATTCACCTCCTGACAGGTAAAAGCAAAAAGCAAAGAACAAAACTTTCTTTCAGGAAGAAGATTAGTTGCTATGTGTTTACTTAAACTATGCTATGTTAAAATGCGGCAGATATGCATGTCTTGTGGCCGAGCAAACAGGCGAAGCTGACACTAGTTCAAGCTCAAGTGTCGTTGGAGTAGTTGACATCACAGTTCAGACAGAAAACTCAGTACTCGGCCACTTTTCAGGCGTTGAAGAATATCTTTACGTCTCAGGCTTAGCCGTCTCCAAAGCCCAAAGGTCTCTATCTCTTATCTTTCACATTCTTTGGTTAATATTGTTTATATGGAATTGGGTTATGTTACATGAACAGGAGGAAGAAGATGGCAAGTACATTGTTAAAGGCATGTGATGTAATATGTTACTTATGGGGTTTCAAGCTTCTTGCTCTAAGAGCTTACGAAGACGACGCAGCCGCTAGAAACCTCTACACAAACGCTGGTTACACCGTGGTCGAGTCTGATCCACCTTGGACCTCTACTTGGATAGGAAGAAAACGTCGCGTTCTTATGACCAAACGCATTTCTTAGGCGTTTTTGGTTTATCTACTTCTTCATGTACATTTGCTTTAGCATTATAGGGGTTATCTAAACAACTTGGACCGATCAATATACAGACAGTAACTGAAACCAGTCTAAGCAAAATCTATCTTCAAAACGTTTAGTACAAAACATGAGATAAACTTTATCTTCTGGATCCTAGAATGCATATGATTCCCCTCCAAGTAAAATACACGGTATTTTATATCAGGATGCAGAGAGTTATTTATTTTAGTAATAACAACTTGTCCCATGAGACCCGGGCTGACTTTGCAGAGCACCAACTCCAACTTCTCATTTGTAAGCCCTAAGCTCTTCTAAGGTAGGTTGTTAATATGCTTGGCATTTCGTGAACCCAAGATCTCACCCTTTAACGATCTTTTCATATGACAAGTGTCATTAATTGCAAATCAATTGGTGACAACTTGTCATGAGGTCTTGGTTTCGAAGAACATCAAGCGTACCAATAATCCATCTGTAGAGAGCTTAAGACTTACATGTGAGGAGTTGAAGTCGGTGCTCTGCAACGTGAACCCAGATCCCACGGAGCGGATTGTTACAATACCTTGGTTTCCACTATGAAATGGAGGAGCCAGCTCTCATGCTTCTTGTGGGTGTAGACCGTGGAGGTATTTCAGTGAGACTCCTTTTTCTGCTTGCTTCCTGAAAATCATTTATTCATTTTCTTGTGGCAAGTGTCGGGACTCGCCCTTAAGTATTTAAACCCACCAGGAACGAGTCCAGGTAGAGTAGAACATGATTAAACCAAGAATCTTAGAGCAGCCGCAGCGGTAAGTCTCTCACCATTTTTCTTGTCATTAAATTATTAAAAAAATTACAAAATGATGAGAGAGAAAAAGAAAAAGAGGAAAGAGAGGCAGAAACGATTGTTTGCAAAGAGACGTATCAGATGTGGGAAGAGATTTTAGTGCCATCTATTAATATATTAGTGGCTAGAATTTATTTTGTTTAATATTTTGTTATTTATTTAATTTTTATTGTTATTAAATTAGATGAGAATTGGTGAGAGATACTCCATTGCTAATGATGCTCTTAGATGCTTATCTCCATCTCATGCACCAATTTCGCTTCATGAATTGCTCTCACAAATATCATTCTGTCATTGGAGACACTCCTTCCCATCAACCTAAGAGTTTTAACTCCACAAGCAAACTCTTTCTCATGCATCAGTCGAGTAACGAAAACATAATTCTAAAAGGTGTAAGTTCTGAGGCTCGGAATAGAAAGCATCTAAGATGTTGAAGTGGCCAGGTACTTATCAACAGGTTCATGAACTATCTCAACAAGGTCACGCACCTTAATGGTTTCATTAGTTAATCTTTGAAGAAACGTTTATTTGCCAACACTAATGTTGCCTTCAACACACTACGTTAAACCGCGTCTTTGCATTCAGATTAGATTCAGAGCCACAGTCCTTGAGTTCACCGACACTCTCCTTGATGAACGTTATTAGGACAGTTTGGTTTTTGGTCAAAATATATGAGTACACATTGAGTACAATGGAATACCGATTACTTTTTGGTTCCTAGTCCTACATGTCTGAACCAACCCAATCGGACCGAGATGGCATATTTCAAACCTGATCCGGTTTTTCATAATGAATAAAACTATTTTTGAAAACCTGAAAAAATAGATATCCGAAAGTATCAATCCATATCCGAATGCCTATGTCTAATGTTCGAATGCCCATGTCTAGTCCTTGAGGTCCTATCCTAGTAACTTAAAAAAAGGACTCTTTGGATCAAGTTCATGTTTTCGGATTAGTTAGGATAACATGTTACAAACTTTCAAAGCCTTGACAATTGTATAATGTTATTGTTGTACTCTTAACGAAAAGGGATAACATGTTACAAACTTTCAAAGCCTTCACAATTGTATAATGTTATTGTTGTATTCTTAACGAAAAGGCCCAATGGGCTTGTAATCCTATTATACAAACGTAAACATATTTTTTCTAGGTTAGAACTTAGAAGTATAAATAGCTATTATTTGCGCATATTCCATCTCGCCATTTGAGCTTCTGTCGTTGCGGCGTGTGATGAACCTTAGTTCTTGTGTAGACAATCAAAGAGAGATGTCGGAAGAAGCAGCTAACGTTGACATCAATCCAACAAAGACCAAGGACATACGAAACTACCTCTGCCAGTACTGCGGAATCAGCAGATCGAAGAAGTATCTCATCACTTCACACATCGAATCTCATCATAAGGTTTGGTTCGAATCTCTCTCTGAGGCTTTACCTAAGCCGATGATTGGTGTGTGGACTTAAACGTCTTTGGTTTTAGATGGAAGTTGAAGAGGAAAGAAATGAGGAAGCCTGTGAGGAAGATGAAGAAGAGGGATCTGGTAAACATACTTGCCAGGAGTGTGGTGCTGAGTTTAAGAAACCTGCTCACTTGAAGCAGCATATGCAAAGCCATTCCCTTGAGGTAGTGTTATGCATCCACCTCAAGAGTGGTCTTTTCTCACTCTGTTTGTATAGCTTTCGTTATCTAATGGAGATCGAGACAGCTCGTGGGTTTGCTTTGTTCTGAGTGTTTGTTCTCATCGTGAACTGAAAGTTTATGCCTTTGAAGGAAATAAATGGAGGTCTACTCTAGTGGGTTTGCTTAGTTTTGAGTGTTTTTTTTATTGCAAACTAAAAGTTTATGCCTTTGCAGGAAATAAATGGCCTTTTTTGGTTTTAATAACAAAAGGGTCTTAACTTATGTTATTGCGTGAGCCATTGGATCCCAAAGAGAGAACTCCAAAATGCGAGGCTACATGTTATGGACTAGTATCAGGTAGGGAGACCTCCTGAGAAGCTCCAGCAAGTATGCCTCCATCACGCTGAAGGTCTGAGATCTGATGTTTAATAGCTTGTTTTTTTTTTCTGCTCATTGATTTGGATCATGGTACTCTCATGGGATATGTTTCTGATGGTTTTTCGTTTTCTTGCTGTGCAGAGACCATTTGCGTGCTATGTTGATGATTGTTCTGTGAGTTATAGGAGAAAAGATCATCTCAATAGGCATCTTCTTACTCATAAAGGGAAGCTGTTCAAGTGTCCGGTAGAGAATTGCAAGGGTGAATTCTCAATACATGGCAATATCAGTAAGCATGTTAAGAAGTTTCATAGTAACAAGGATGATACTGCTAATGGCGTTAGTAAAAAGGATGATACTGGTAGTGGAGATTTTCAACCCTCAGAATCTTCTTCTGGTCAGAAGAAGCTTGTCTGCAAAGAAGTTGGTTGTGGAAAGGCCTTCAAGTATCCTTCACAGCTGCAGAAGCATGAGGACTCTCATGGTTGGTGCACCTTTCTATTGAATGCAATTTTTTGCATTTACATATCTGCCCATTTTCAAGTCTCTGAAATGTTACTTATGGGATTTACATTGGCAGTAAAATTGGACTCTGTGGAGGCTTTTTGTTCTGAGATTGGATGTATGAAGTACTTTACAAACGAGGAATGTCTCAAGGCACACATAAGATCCTGCCATCAGCACGTCAACTGTGAGTTATGTGGTTCTAAGCATTTGAAAAAGAACATTAAGAGACATCTAAGGACTCATGACGAAGATTCATCACCAGGAGAATTCAAGTGTGAAGTTGAGGGTTGCTCTTCCACTTTCTCAAAGGTAAAGAAACATCCAGAGCTAGTCAAACTTGACCCCAAAACATAAGCATCCACTGATTATGTATTTACTATTGTTTTGCAGCCTTCTAATCTTCAGAAGCACTTGAAAGCAGTGCATGAGGATATCAGACCCTTTGTATGTGGCTTTCCAGGTTGTGGCTTGAGATTTGCATACAAACACGTCAGAAACAACCATGAGAATTCCGGGAGCCACATATATACCTGCGTAAGTTCAATCTCCCAAATTGGTTTGGTTACATACTCTAAAGAGACTAGTATCTCACATGAAGTTTAATGGTGGTTTCAGGGTGATTTTGTTGAAGCGGATGAAGATTTCACCTCGAGACCAAGAGGTGGACTAAAGAGAAAACAAGTTACAGCAGAGATGCTTGTAAGGAAGAGGGTCATGCCTCCTCAGTTTGATTCAGAAGAACACGAGACTTGCTAGTTTTTTACAAGTACGAGGCACTACTAGGCAGATGGGTTCATTATTTGTAATGTATGTTGGTTTGTTTTTGTCACGGTAGAAGGATAATATATAACGTCAATAGTAATAGTAAAAATGTAATAGTATGTTTAAAACCCAACCATTAAGAGCTTGTTTAAATCCACTTTTCTTTCTCTGCTTGTAATTAAGACCGACACTTTGCATGGCTGCTACATACTTACACAAAGAGTAAAGGTAGTGTTTAAATTTTTTCCACGCTTATTAAAAAAGATTTAGTTTGTGTTCATTTTGAATTAACTAAATTTAACTACTGAAAATTATACAATAGAAAAAACAATATACAATAGAATACAACAACTGGTCAAAGATACCAAGTAAAGTTAAAATTTTACATAAAAAGTTGAAAACATTATTTAAGTTAAAATAAAAATAAAAGTTTAAAATATCAGTCAAAATGAGTATTTGTTGATGAACACCAAACATGTATATCTAAAAAATATAATTGGTTGTTTATTATTAGAAGTAAATCTTTTTTTTTGTTACTCTTATGGAGAGTTTTTTGTTTATAGAGATTCCTGTCTCAGATAATGTGAACTCTTTGAGTGAGTGGTTGTTGTTTATGGACAAGGAGCGTCAGAGTCTCCATAACGTGTAGGATTCTTGTAAACCTTACGTACCTCCAAACACTGACAAGAATTACTCGTAATTACTTTCTTAATCAACACAATTAGACTGACAAAAAAAGGAAACAATGTCAACACAATTAGACAAAAAAAGTCAAACAAGATTAGCTTAAAAACGAGATTAGAGATGCAACTAGACAAAACTTGCCCGTTAGTTATTTTCTCCTCCAGTAAAGAAATGGCGACAACCATAGAAACACCTCTTCTAGAAGAACACGTGCTCGACGCCGTTGACCACGACGGACTTGCCGCCGAAAGATCCAACACCGGTAGATGGACTGCCGCCTGGTTCATTATCGGTAAAAGAAACCAAATGAGATCACAAACTACTTCTCTGTTTCATTACATCTTCCCTCTTTTACTTAATGAATCTCTTAGTATACTTGCAGGTGTGGAGGTTGCGGAGAGGTTTGCTTACTATGGTATCGCATCAAACCTGATCAGCTACTTGACTGGACCACTTGGTCAATCTACGGCGGTTGCTGCAGCTAATGTCAACGCTTGGTCGGGAATTTCCTCTATTCTTCCTGTTCTCGGAGCTTTTGTCGCCGACGCTTTTCTTGGTCGGTACCGAACTATAATCATCGCGTCTCTGATCTACATTCTGGTTGGTCTCCTTATTTGTCTCTTCTCATTTCGTTTTTTTTTTTAATCTTGATTTGAGGTTAGGACATGATATGAAGTTTATGTTCTGTTATGAGAAGTAGACATTAACTTGAACTAGTGTGGATTTGATGTCAGGGGATGACACTTTTGACTGTGTCTGCACTTCTTGTTCCTCTCACTAGTGAGAATACGGAAGTGACCTCTGCTCCACCTTCTTTCTTGCTCAATGTACTCTTCTTCTTCTCTCTGTATCTGGTGGCCATTGGACAAAGTGGGCACAAGCCTTGTGTTCAAGCTTTTGGAGCAGACCAATTTGATGAGAAAGATACACAAGAGAAACGTGACAGAAGCTCCTTCTTTAACTGGTGGTACCTTAGTATGTCTGCAGGGATCTGCTTGGCCATTGTAGTTGTTGTCTACATTCAGGAGGCTGTCGGGTGGGCACTCGGGTTTGGGATACCCTGTGTGTTCATGGTGATCTCTCTTGTTCTGTTTGTGTTAGGGAGAAGAAGTTACAGGTACAGTAAAACTAGACAGGATAAGGAAGCCAACCCTTTTACCAGGATAGGCAGAGTCTTCTTTGTAGCATTCAAGAACCGAAACCAAGTTCAGACTGAGCTGGATGCAAGCCCATCTCATGAATGTCCAGAGAAGCTGAGGTATAAGGTCTATTTAACATAAAGCCCTTGTTGAATGATTTTGAGATTATTTTACTATCTTTGTGACAGGTTTCTCAACAAAGCCTTGCTTGCCCCAAATGCATCCACTGAAGAGGTCAATGTATGTAGTGTTCGTGATGTTGAAGATGCCACAGCTCTTGTCAGGCTTATCCCAGTATGGCTTACAACTCTAGGCTACGCTCTACCCTACGCACAGTACATGACTTTCTTCACAAAGCAAGGTGCAACATTAGAAAGAACAATCTTCCCTGGTGTGAAGATCCCCTCTGCTTCTCTTCAGGTCCTTATCGGCGTATCAATAGTCCTCTTTGTCCCCATCTATGACCGTGTTTTGGTCCCAGTCGCCAGGTCCATAACAAAAGATCCTTGTGGCATCACAACGCTCAAAAGAATTGGATCCGGAATGGTACTAGCAACTTTTACAATGGTGGTTGCAGCTCTAGTTGAGTCAAAGAGGATCCAAACAGCAAAAGAATACGGTCTTATAGACCAACCGGACACAACGGTTCCAATGTCGATATGGTGGTTAATCCCTCAGTACCTGTTGCTTGGATTGGCTGATGTACTTACATTAGTGGGAATGCAAGAGTTCTTCTACAGCCAAGTCCCCACCGAGCTGAGAAGCATCGGTCTCTCGCTTTACTTAAGTGCCTTGGGTGTGGGAAGCTTGTTGAGCAGCTTGCTTGTCTCTGTGATTGATTTGGTCACTGGGGGAGATGCTGGAAACAGCTGGTTCAATAGTAACTTGAACAAAGCACATCTTGATTACTTCTATTGGTCACTTGCTGTTATTAGTGCCGTGGGGTTATCTGCGTTCTTGTTCGTTTCTAAGTCATATATCTATCGTCGGGTGGATGGAGTCTAGTCTTTTACAACAATTGTCCTCTCTATTTCTTTCAAGGCGAGTACATGACATGTCTTCCCTCCAAGATGCAATTGTTGTCTTACTCCCAGACCAATAAATACTTAGGATTAGTTACGTGGAGAGGTTTTGGAAATAAAACTTAAAATAAAAAAAATATTATTTTTTAAAATATGAAAGGATTTATTTTAGTTTTTTTTTGAGGTATATTTCTATGATAATCATTTCAAAAAGATATATTTCAAAGATTTGTTTATGTTTAAATGCCTTACTTTTAGTTTTAAAATATGTCGTAAACCAATATATATATATATATATATATAATTTAGAGAAATATTTTAAGATAGAACTAAAAAAGTTTTTATCACCAAAATAATTTTTAAGGAGAATATGACTAAAATATACTTTATTAAAAGATGTAAATATACATTTATATCCTTTGTATTAATTAATCTAGATTTAGTGTTTAGAGTAATGGAGTGGAGTTTTGGAGATAAAAATTAAAATTAAAAAAAAATTAATTTGAAAAAATAAAAAAATCTATTTTGATTATTTTTTTCTTTGAAATCTATTTTTGTGATAAAAATTTCAAATAGGTATATTTGATAGATATGCCCTATATTTTATCTAATATCATTATGATAAAAATAAAATATCACTTTAAGTTTTTATAAAATAATTATTTAAATATCATATATAATATTGTTACAAAGATCATATATAATAAAAATACAAAATTACATTAAAATTTTATAAAATAATTACATTATATAAAAACTTTGTAAGGACAACTTCATCAAATTACTTCAACAAACATATTAATTTCGTTTAACATCCACTTATAACCAATTTTATATCACTGTTTATTATCATTTATAAAATTCATTTTATTTCTTCATTTTTACAGAAATATTAAACAAGAATAACTCATACATATAACAACAATGGTGATAAATGCATGAAAATACTCATGAAATAATATTAGAGACAACTAAGGAGAATAAAATCTAAAACGGACAAGATGAATTGTTGATAGTCTTTCTCATCATTTTGGTTTCGTTATTTTCTAAAGTATAATTGTGCTAAAAAATTTCTATCAGTTGAAAATTTTACAATCAAAAATAATTATTTTACAATTCACTTAACCATTTAATAATTTTTATAAATAATTCTAAAATCCTATAAATATAATAATAATTATTATTTAAAATCTATAAATTTTGTTTACATATAAACTCAGGCTGAGTTGTAAGTAGACACAAGTACTGAAAATAAATGCTCTGTCGAACAATTGATTTCATATATAATCAAAGGTTCATATTCAATGCTAACATTTCGTTTAAACCTCTGAGGCTTGAACATTCTTTTCTGAAGCAGCAGAATTCATCATGCTGAGAGCTTCAATGATGAGATTGCAAAGATGATGAGGGTCTGGAATCACGTCAAGATCAACTGCAAGGTTGATTGCAAGTTTGTCCATATAGCTTTGTATACTGATAATGACAGCCTAGTCAAAAGAATAAGAATAGTCAGGGTTAATTGAATGTTGCATTTTGTTTACACTCTGTTTAACTTTAGTAAGAAGGATTTGGTATAAAACAGTAATATACTGTGTGATCAATAGATAAATTACGGAAATAGAAATAAAACACTTTAGAAATTAATTACATATATATTAGATTCTAAATTAAGATTATTTTTTGTTATCTAAAGTTTAAATATTATAGTTGAACTTTTATTCTTTCCGAAGTCAATTCAGATTGGTTTCTGAAAACTAATCATTCTTAACGAATAAAAGGATCCTATAAAAATATTTTATATAATAAAATTTAATCACTGATAAATGATTTTTAAAGATTATACATATATATATATATCCCAATACTAAATTGATCTAACATATTTGACACTCTAAAGAACTCAATTATGAAATCTTTCTAAAAATATTATGAAAAATCTGGACGTTAAATTTTAAACTAAATCTCGACACTAAACATATTGAACAAACAATTGTATATAATGACAAAATATAGTTAAAACAATATTATAGTATAATTGTATACATTATTTTATCATTGTAAAATATTATAACAACTATCTTCTTGCTACATGGTAGAAAAAGAGATAGTATACACATAGATAAATATTATTAATTTTAATTTTATAGGTTATAAATTTTATAGGTTATAAATTTTATATAGGTCATATTGTTTCTATTTATACTATTTATGATTTCTATTTTTTTCTTTCGATATTTATGATTTATTTTAAAGATTTTTTTCTATTTTTAAAACAAATATAGATCCTTATCAATTTTATATTCTATATAATATATTGATAAGTATCTACAATGTTGAGTTAGTTATTATATGTGTCATTTAGTTAAAAAATTATATGTATAATTTTATGGTTAATTTTTTTAAATTGTTTAAATTACTACATTTCTAATATCACTTTTTATATTCACCTTAATCATTTTATCCACAATTTTAAAGAGTAAAAAACACTTATAACACTAAAATTAATTAATCTAAGACTTAAATTTTAGAGTTGAGAGGTATGGTAAGGTTTTTTAGAATGTGGAGTTTAGGATTTAATAAATATATAAATAAAATTAAAAAAATATATATTGAAAAATATTAGCAAATTGTTTTTTAAATTTCAAAAACAAACTTGAAAAATTGTTTTTTTTTTGAAAATGTTATAAAAAATTGATTTTGAAAACATATAATTCGAAAAGTATTATTTATTTATTTATTTATTTATTATATATATATCATGGATATAAAAGTTTTTACCTCTTAATAAAAAAGGTATTAGTGAAAATATATTTTTAGTGAAGGTAAAAATGAATAATAATATCAATAATGTTGTAACTATAGTTTATAGTATAACTCCAATTTGTTTCTCTTAGAATAACTGAACTGCCAATTAGCTACAAAAAAAAGTAATTACCAGTATTAAACAAAGATATAAACACTTATGTAATTCTAAAATGTTCATTTATTTAAAATTTAATACATAAACCATATTTTTCATATTTTCATTCTGAATTTTGTTTTTCTTTTGTTTCATTACTTCTATATATAGATGAATCTTGATTTTGAAAGACTACACATAGGGAACCTATATATTTATCGTCCGCTAACATCAAATTGTTCTTGTTACTCTCCATATTTTATCAGAGTTGAATAGGACGGGTATGTATGGAGAGATGGTACCTGTGGGACACCAAAGGTGCACGCAGCAATGTAAGATATCTGATGGCCAAAAAAACTAATTTCTTCCGCTGGACCAACCATATTTGAGAAAATCATTGTTGTGTTACCAAAAATTCTCTCTACAAGCTTTTTGAGTGCCTGTTTTCCACCCAATACATCCAAATATATGTCGATTCGATTCACAAAATACATATGATTATGGAACTATCAAGATAATGTTGATTTAGATCTTACTTTTAATCCAAAAATCTCCATGGTCAATTTGAGCAACACATAGGAAAATAGAGGTTCGAGGGAAAGTTTTTTACGATCCATAGTAGTTTTTGCTTGTCGGGTATATTCAAGTATATCCTTCTCTGACTTCATCCATAAAGGAATAAGAACAAAACCAATTGAGTTTCCCCATCTGCACTTAGAACCTTTTGTCATCATATTAGACAAATCCTATATATAATAGATGCATATGTTAGATTCATCAAATAATATCAAACGTGAAGATCATTTGTGGTATGTTATCTTCAGCACCTCAATATCTCTATTTGGCCTTAGGTTGAAAAACACAACACCATGAAGACATGTTTTGTCAAGAGTTTTTCTTGTCTTTAAGGTTGTTTCAAGATCTGTTCATAGATTTGAGGATATGTAAGAACTGCTAACAAATGTTATTTTATGACATTAAATAAGAGTATGGATTACCGTATATTTGATTCAGATATCGCGAAAGGCCAGCTTGTACAATTCCAAAAAGAACATCATTCACTGTCTAATAAGAAGGAGAATAACATAAAGAGTTTTTAGTAATTAAACCCCCCAACTAAAGATGAATCGCAAAATAAACCATGAACTAAAAATCTTACGAAATAAACTCTCAACTTTAATTCCGTTAACGTCTGTTACCCTCCGTCTAAAATACTGTGACGGATAGTGACATTTGTAAATGATTTACAAATTGAGGATTTATAATCCTTAAAACTTAGTTGAGGGGTTTTCTTACGATTCAAAAATAATTGAGGATTTTTATCACTAAAACGCATTAAATATTTTAAAAGCTTTATTATAATTTATGCATTGTTTAAAATTGATTTCTAAACCTTTAAAACTAATTTATAAAATTTTATACAATATATATCAATTTTATAGCTGATTTATAAAGATTCATAAATATTATAATATTTTAACAAATGATTAATAAAGCTTCATAAAACAAAAATAATATATTCTAATAGGACAAAAGTACAACATATTGGTTCAGAAATCAATGAGAAGAAGAATAACTTTTGTATTATTTTGGAGAGCAGGTGGAAAATATGATTCGAATATCGAAAATAATGGAAAGAGGAAGAAAAGATTGACATCATACTCTAAACAAAAAGATTGACTTCGTGAATTAATTATTGTTAACACTATTTAAAACCTAATAAAACTTAAAAAATTTAAATAGAACGTCGTCATTGTCGAATAATTGTAATTTACTTTCTTTTTAACCAATTGTCTTTTTTTTTGACCTAATATAACCGACTATCTTTCTCTTTGACTTCATAAATTAATTATCGTCAACAATGTTTTCAACATTGTCAAATAATTTGTATTTGACAATGGTGACAGTGCATTTAAAAATTCAAGTTATATTAAGTTTTAAATATGTTGACGGTAGTTAATTTATAAAATTCAATATTCCTACTTCGAGTAAGAAGTCAATGTTTTGTTCATATTTTCATTATTTCCGACATTCGAGTCATACTTTTTACATACTCTGCAAAATATTGCATGGCTATTCTTCATCTTATTGATTTTTGAACTAATATGTTGTACTTTTGTCCTATTGAGATCTATTATTCTCTAATTTAGAAAATTTATCAATCATTTGTAAAAACATGAAAATATTTATAAATCAGTTATAAAATTTTAAAAAATAATATATAAGGATTTATAATTAGTTTTAAAGGTTTATAAGTCAATTTTAAACAATGCATAAATGATAATAAAGCTTTTAAAACATTTAATGCGTTTTAGTGATAAAAACTCTCAACTATTTTTGAATCGTAAGAAAACCTCTCAACTAAATTTTCAGGATTATAAACATTCAACTTATAAACCGTTAACAAATGTCACCCTCCGTCACGGTATTTTAGACAGAGGGTAACATAATTAAAGTTGAGGGTTTGTTTCGTAGGATTTTTAGTTCAGGGTTTATTTTGCGATTCATCTTTGGTTGAGGAGTTTAATTACTAAAAACCCTAACATAAAATATAATATTTCAAAAGATAACAAAGGCGAGTAATTAAGCAAACGTACCATCTTCATGGCGTTCTTCACATTTTTAACATCATCCAAACTAATGATTTTGTGAACAAACTTATTAGCGCTAAGTGTAGCTCCTGGTTTACCCATTATATAAGTTGTGGTGTCCCTCGCAAAACATATAAAAAGCACAGCTTTGATAACGTCAAAACAAGTGTTGAACATTAATCTTATTATGAACCAGAACCAAGCAACCAACGACCACCAAGCGTTTATTGCTTGGCTTTTCTTCGGAGCCAGAAAAGTAGGCAAGGACTCAGGATCACATGTTTTTCGAGTACAAGCGAGTAAAAGAGACATAAGAGACATTCCATCGCCTAAAGAATGATGGAACCTAGCCACGGCTATAGAATTTGCATGTGATGTCTTAAGTTTCAATATATGAAACTCCCATAAAGGTTTGGACATGTCCATTGGAGAAAGAGCCATGTTTGCTGTATACTCCTCTAGAAATTCATCAGGATTCTCAATGTATGTATCTATATCTGGAACAATAACATGATCTTCCACTTTTACTTTTGTTGGAATCCATTTAGCTTTTCCTTTGTGCTCATCATGACCTGTCACCTAGATGTATCATACGAGATAAGGATTTTAAACAATTTACTAGTTGATTTATAAGTTGTTTTACATTTCAATATAAATCAACTAGATGCCACATAATCGCTGAGCTTGTAAATAGAAGGAGGGATGTCAAAATGGTTTGCCATAAGATAAATAGATAGATAGAGTGAGAATTTACGATTCTTATTAAAAGCTTAGCAATAATGCGACATCTAATGCAAAAACGTTTTTTGTTTGAATGAATTTAACATTCTTTCAAAAAAATGTTCCTGACCAGTATGCTAGAGAAGCGTGGATGGTTAATCAAAGTATTCTTTAAGCCCTCAACAATGGTGAATGGATCGCCTTCAGTTTTGCATCCAATGGTTACAATGTTGAAGACGTCAAGACCGGGCAAGCTGAACAACTGTGCAAATGGACTAACTGGCTCCTCTCCCTCCGTCACTTGCTTTTTCATAGACATCTCTCAATCTTTATTTATTTATTTCCGGGTTATATAGGATTAATTCCCACAGTGTATATGCGAATAGTTTATTTATATACAGGCGCTTACCCTCAATAGCTGCTAATATATGTTGTTGTATTTAAATGATGGTTGTTGACCGACTAACTACAACGATCAATCGATATGAATGTGATTCCAGTACCTCTTCTACCTTTTCGCTAGGCATATAAAAAAAATTAGATCGGAAGAACCGAACCGAAACCAAACCTAATACTTAAAACTGAAATTGGATCAAACTGCAATCCGAACGAAAATCCGAATATTATAAAAATTATTAATTATATATACATATAACATAATCAAATATATATATTAATTTAAAAATCTATTAAAAGTATATGAAATTATTTGAAAATAACTAATTATTAAAAAGTATCCAAATTACCCAAAATTGTCCAAAAGTATATGACAATTTTTATACGATTCATCTTAATTATTCGATAATTTATTCAAAATACCTGATAAAATACCCAAATTACTTGAATTACCGAAATAACCAAACCAAAATCAAATGAAAACCGATCTTTTTAGACATATTCTGGTTCCTAATTGTATTATTTGAATCAAACCAAATCTCAAGCTACTTGAACCGACCCCAAACCAGAAATAGGCCATATAGAAAATGGATTCTCTAGTCTCTTACTCGAACTACAAGATACCCGAAATACCTGAACCGAAGCAATCCCGAAATGCCTATGCCTAAAGCCCTTTCAGGCAGAGGAGATTAAAGCGACTCTGTTCTCAATGGCATCTAATAAAGCCCCTGGCCCGAATGGGTTTCCTATGGAGTTTTATTTAGCAGTGTGGCAAGGATTTCATCGTTGCTGTCCAATCTTTTTTCCTCTATGGTTTGCTGCCGAAAAGTGTAAATGCAACACTACTGTCAACTCCCTAAAAAATTGTGGATGCTGATAAAATGACTGGTTTTCGCCAGATTAGCTCGAAGGCTGAAATCTACATTGCCGGAAGCTATAGAGTTGAATCAATGTGCTTATGTTGAGGGCGGTTACTGATGGAGAACGTATTGCTGGATACAGAACTAGTGAAGGACTATCGCAAGCCTATGGTCTCCTCTAGAGCTGCACTGAAGCTGGATATTTCTAAAACTGTTGAATGGTCTTTTGTGGAAACTGTAATTCGTGCCATGAACTACCCATAAATATTTGTGACTTTGGATCATGAGATATATATATATATATATATATATATATATATATATATATATATGCATCAGCTTTCTCAGTCTTGATCAATGGGTAATTGGAGGGATTTTTCACCAGCAGACAGGGCCTACACCAATGCTGTTCACTCTCGCCTTATCTCTTTGTCATAATCAACAATGTGCTCTCCATGTGGCTAAACCGAGCTGCAAGTTCTGGTCTCATTGGTTTTCATCCTCACCGTCCTGAACTGAAGCTATCCCACCTAAGCTTTTCTGATGATATAATTGCTTTTACAAATGGTGCGCCCTGGTCACTTCGAGGTACTCTTTCCAACAATTTGCATATATATATATATATTCCATCTTTATATCAATAGAGCGAAGTCGACAGTGTCTGCAGCAGGCAGGGGCAAACATGTTTCTGGAGAACGAGGCAAACTTAGTGGGACTCTCAATCTCTACAATGCCTATAAAGTATTTGGGGCTGCCTCTTATGACGAAGGTGATTACGAAGATGGATTACCAGCCACTTCTGAATAAAATTAGAAATAATAATGAACTATTAATTGATAATAAAAATATTGAATTGAATTGATTTTATGTAATTATCATTCAAATATGAATAAATATAATAATCAAACTAAAATAAAGAAAAATTATTACTTTATGAGACTAAACTTCATAATTTTTGTTCTTTGAAGAGAATAAGCATTTCAGAGTAGTTTAAGTAGTATATGTTATGTTTTCTTATGGTTATAATAGAATGAGATGTATGTCCAACTATAAGAGATAACCAAACATCTTTTATCTAAAATACAATCAGACTGCCCATTGTTGAAAGTAATTTTTTTTTTTGTTACTCTTTATGAAGAGTTTTTGTTTAGAGAAATACCTAAGATATAATTAAAAAGAATTTGTCATCAAAATAAGATTTAAGAAAAAAAATAATTAAATTAAATTTTATTAAATGGTGAATATATATATATATATATATATATATATATATATTTATATTTATATCATTTATCAACTGATTTTGGTTTCTTTACTTATGTCAAATTAGTTTTCCCAATTTTTTCTTGTACATATACCGTTTTCAACGAACAATGAATTTAACATTTCATAAAAAAATTTATGCAACCCACGCAGATGGGCTAGTGGTAGGGCGATGTCCGGTTGAGGGTGCAAATCCGATACTCCGACTTCGAACCCCCGCAGCTGTAAACATTTCCATGGGCCACGAGGGCTTTCACATGGGCTTCCCTCGCCTCCCAGACCACTAGCGTAACCAGGGATCCTTAAGTGGAGGCTTAAAAATCCTGTAATGGCGTGGGCTTTGGTCCGGTGGGCTAATCAATCACGCTTAGTGGTCGGAGACTGGTTATAAAAAAAAAAAAAAAAATTATGCAAGAACTTAATATACTCCTCGTGAAACAATAAGACACGGTTGAAATGTGTGTTTAGTGTGGGTGTTCAGAAACTATCCACTTGTTTGGAACTGAAGTGACATTGATGCATTTGTGGCAAACGTTGTTGTATAATTAAAAAAAACATCTCACGTCAGTACGCGTGGTTGTTAAACAGAGTAATAACATGCAGTTGGTTGTTGAAGAGACTAATCAAAGAGAAAATATAGAGACATTGCAATGGAACCAACTTTATGGGATCCTCAATATTTTGAAAATCATTTACACAATATAAAGATATTAATAATTATGCACTAAGAAGTTAAATGTAAAAAAGATTGTAGAAATAATAATGAACTATTAATTGATAATAAAAATATTGAATTGATTTTATGTAATTATGATTCAAATATGAATATATATAATAATCAAACTAAAATAAATAAATAAATATTATCTTTATGAGACTAAACTTCATAATTTTTGTTTTTTTTGAAGAGAATAAGCATTTCAGGTAGTATAGTATATGTTCTGCTTTCTTATGGTTATTATAGAATGAGATGTATGCCAAACTATAAAAGATAACCAAACATCTTTATCTAAAATACAATTGGTTGCCCATTGTTAGAAGTAAATCTTATTTTTTGTTACTCTTTATGAAGAGTTTTTATTTAGAAAAATACCTAAGATATAATTAAAAAGAATTTGTCATCAAAATATGATTGAAGGAAAAAAAATTAAATTAAATTTTATTAAATGATGTAAATATATATATTTATATTATTTGTCAACTGATTTTGTTTTTTTTTTCTTATGTCAGATTAGTTTTCCCAATTCTTTCTTGTACATATACCGTCTTTCAACGATCAATGAATTTAACATTTCATAAAAAAAACTTATGCAAGAAGTTAATATACTCCTCGTGAAACAATAAGACACGGTTGAAATGTGTGTTTAGCCTAGGTGCTCAAAAACTATCCACTTGTTTGGAGTTGAAGTGACATTGATGCTTTTGTGGCAAAAGTTATTGCATAATTAAAAAAAAAACATCTCACGTCCGTACGCGGCGGGTTGTTAAACAAAGTAATGACGTGCAGTTGGTTGTTAAACAGACTAATCAAAGGGAAAATATAGAGACAGTGCAATGGAACCCAACTTTATGGGATCTTCAATATTTTAAAAATCATTTACATAATATAAAGATATTAATAATTATGCACTAAGGAGTTAAATGTTAAAAAATTGTAGAAATAATAATGAACTATTAATTGATAATAAATTATATTGAATTGATTTTATGTAATTATGATTCAAATATGAATAAATATAATAATCAAACTAAAATAAAGAAAAATTATTATCTTTATGAGACTAAACTTCATAATTTTTGTTCTTTGAAGAGAATAAGCGTTTCAGAGTAGTATAGTATATGTTCTGCTTTCTTATGGTTATAATTGAATGAAATGTATGCTTAACTATAAAAGATAAGCAAACATCTTTATCTAAAATACAATCGGTTGCCCATTGTCGTAAGTAAATTTTATTTTGTTGTTAGTCTTTATGAAGAGTTTTTATTGAGAGAAATACGTAAGATATAATTAAAAAATTTGTCATTAAAATAGGATTAACTTAGATTTTATTAAATGGTGTAAATATATATATATATATATATATATATTTGTCAACAGATTTTGGTTTCTTTTCTTATGTCAGATTAGTTTTCCTAATTCTTTTTTGTACATACAACGGTATCAACGATCAATTAATTTAACATTTCATAAAAAGATTTTTGCAGTAAGTTAATATACTCCTTGTGAAACAATAAGACATGGTTGAAATGTGTGTTTAGTCTGAACCGAAACCAAGTTCAGACTGAGCTGTTGACATGAAGAAAATATGAGAAGTTAGGCAAGCACTATCAAGCACTCAAATGCAAGTGGAGAAGTTAGGCAAGCACTATCAAGCACTAAGTTTCCACTCAACTCCACTCACCTTGCCACTCAACTCCACTTACCTTTGTTTATTTTTTCTCTCTTGTTGCTTATACATTTCAATGTCTATAAATTAACCTTGTTTGTAACACATGTTGAATAAGGGAAAAACAATCTTTCTCTCTTCTCATTCTCTTGTCACAAACTCTCTTATCTCTCATCCTCTCACGGTTTCTTCTTGCTTTCTCTTTTGTTTTTGTGTACTTCATCAGGGTTATACCTCTAAGTTCTCATAATCTCACAAATTCTCATGGTATCAGAGCAACAAAAGCTCTTGAAACCTTTCTAACTCCGCAAAATCAAAACTCTGTTTCTAATTCTTGTTGTTCTTGTTGGTCGTGTAGTCTTTACCTAAAAAAAAAAAAAAATCTTACATCTGTTCCTAGTGAATCTTTGAGATGGAGTACAACAACAATCACAACAACAACCGCATCAGCATACCTGTGACTCTGAAGGGGATTAACTACCTCTTATGGTCTAGGATGGTGAAGATTGCCCTTGGAGGAAAGGGTTTGTGGAGTCATGTCTCAGCAGAAGCGGCTCCTAAACAAACCACCCAAGGAGAAGATGGAAAGGAGATTGTAGTAGCTGATGAAGACAAGTGGGCTCAGGAAGATCTCATGGTTCTCACAGTGCTTCTTAGCTCCCTAGAACCCGCCATCATGGAATCTTACTCCTACTGTGAGACTACCAAGCAGCTGTGGGATACACTCTACAAAGTGTATGGAAATACCTCCAACCTTACAAGGGTCTTTGAAGTAAAGAGAACTATCAATGCACTCAACCAAGGAGATGTTGAGTTTCAGCCTCACTTTGGCAAGTTCAGGTCCCTTTGGGCAGAGATGGAACTGCTAAGACCACACACTACTGACCCTGCCACTCTTTTAACCAGGCGTGAGGAGGACAGAGTATTTGGACTGCTGCTCACTCTTAACCCATCTTACGGGAATTTAATTAAGCACATCTTGAGAGCTGACAAGTTACCTGATCTGGATGAAGTATGCGCTCAAATTCAGAAGGAAGAAGGCTCTGTGGGCTTGTTTGGAGATAAGGGAGACTTAAACATGGCACATCAAGCTAAAGAAGCATTGGCAAACAAGGCAACTTACAAACAAGATGAGAAGAAAGGCCTGACATGTGACTATTGCAAGAAGAAGGGGCACCTGAAGGACAAGTGCTGGATACTCCATCCGCACCTCAAGCCCAACAAGTTCAGGGACAACCGTCCTCAATACCAAGATGCAAGGGCCAACTTCTCAGCTGATGGTGTTGAGCCAACAACACCAATCACCATGGGAATAAGCAACCTAGGTGTGGGAAGTGCAACTGCCTCTACATCAGGCTATGCCACGCCAAGAGCCAACTTAGATGAGACCATCAAGAAGTCTGACCTAACTGCTCTCATCAAAGCTCTCAAAGAATCTGGTATATCTAAATCCCTGGGTATATCTCTTAATACTTCTCATAATGCTAATAGCTCCATAAATGATTTTAAATCAGCAAAGCCCTTAGTTATAGACTCTGGTGCTTCTCATCACATGATAAGTGATTTAGGACTGATTAGGAACATAGAACCGGTTTTAGGAAATGTGATGATAGCAAATGGAGATAAAATTCCAATAAAAGGTGTAGGTGAGCTTACTCTGTTTGATAAAAAATCTAAAGCCTTTTATATGCCTACTTTTGCCTCAAACTTGTTGTCTGTTAAGAAAGTAACTAATGATCTCAACTGTCAAGTTACTTTCACGCCTAACAGTGTATACTTTCAGGATATTGATTCTAGTAAGTTGCTTGGCAAAGGTGTTACCAAGGGAGACTTGTACTTACTTGAGGACACAAGACCTGCAACTGAATTATCTCTTGTTTTTCATTCTGTTTCTGAATTCTCTAAAGATGAAATCTGGCATGCTAGATTAGGACATCCCCATTCTCGTGCTTTGAACATCATGTTGCCTAGTATTTCTTTTAAAAATGATTGTGAGGCTTGCATCTTAGGAAAACATTGTAGAACTGTGTTTCCTAAATCAAAAACTCAATATAAAAATTGTTTTGATCTAATTCATTCTGATGTATGGACTGCCCCATGTGCATCTAGAGAACAACATAAATATTTTGTGACATTCATTGATGAAAAGTCTAAATACACATGGATCACTTTGTTGCAATGTAAGGATAGGGTGCTAGAAGCCTTTAAAAATTTTCAGAACTATATTACTAACCATTTCAATGTTAAGATTAAAATTCTTAGATCAGATAATGGTGGTGAATATACTAGCACAGCCTTCAAACAACATTTAGCCTCACATGGAATCATTCAACAAACCAGCTGTCCTTACACGCCTCAACAAAATGGTGTGGCTGAAAGAAAGAATAGACACTTGATGGAAGTAGCAAGAAGTATGATGTTCCATACAAATGTACCTAAGCGATTTTGGGGGGATGCAGTAATCACAACCACCTACCTAATCAACCGCACACCTACAAGAGTTCTTCTTGATGCCACTCCATATGAGGTACTAAACAAATCTAGACCATCCATTGATCATTTGCGTGTGTTTGGGTGTGTGTGCTTTGTTTTCATTCCAGGAGAACTAAGAAACAAACTAGAAGCAAAAAGCACAAAGGCAATGTTCATCGGGTACTCTACACATCAAAAAGGGTACAAATGCTATGTACCAGAAACAAGGAGAGTCCAAGTATCCAGAGATGTTAAGTTCATGGAATCCAAGGCCTATTATGATGAGAAGAGCTGGGAAGAACTCAAAGATCTATCTCATTCTGCCTCTGACAGAGCTAACAACCTGAAGGTTCTTATGGAAAGACTCGGCATTAACTTGCAAAAAGAACCAGAGAAAGGTCGGGGCACTACTCCTCATGAGGAGATCATGGTCCATGAAACTGAAACCTCTCATCCTGACCATGAAGGGGGGAATAATGATGATCAACCTGCGCAAGCTCAACCTGAAGAAAATGATCAACCTGCGCAAGCTCAACCTGAAGAAAACTCAGCATTGTCTCATGATCAAGATGAGATGGAACAACCAGACACTGAAGCTCAAGAAGGAGAACCAAGCGGCAGTAATGAACCTGAGCAGACCCAAGTCCTAAGGAGAAGTACAAGGATCAGAAGACCATCAAGTCGTTACTACAATGCTCAAGCTGTGGCCCATCCAGTAAGTGGATTATGCTCCCTAGCTCACTATCCAGAAGAACATCAAGTCTTTATGAGTTCATTGGACCTGGAATGGATACCAAGAACATATGCAGAAGCTATGGAAGATGATGAATGGAGGAAATCGGTGGATGATGAAATGGGGGCCATGGAGAGGAACAACACCTGGTATGAGACAGAACTTCCAAAAGGGAAGAAAGCCGTGACCAGCAGACTCTTACATACCATCAAGTACCTTGCAAATGGGAAGCCAGAAAGAAAGAAGACCAGACTGGTGGCAAGAGGATACACACAAGTGTATGGAGAAGACTATCTAGACACCTTTGCACCAGTGGCCAAGCTTCATACAATCCGGATTCTCCTCTCATTGGCAGTGAACCTAGAATGGGATCTTTGGCAAATGGATGTGAAGAATGCCTTCCTACAAGGTGAACTAGAAGATGAAGTGTATAGGAGACTACCTCCGGGGATGGAAGACATGGTGAAACCAGGGAATGTCCTTAGACTCAGAAAGGCGATCTATGGCTTGAAGCAATCACCAAGAGCTTGGTACCACAAGCTAAGCACTACATTGAATGGAAGAGGATTTGTGAAGTCTCAAGCGGATCACACACTCTTCACTTTCACCAGCAAGCAAGGGATTGTGGTAATTCTAGTCTATGTGGATGACATCATCATCACTGGTAGTGACAAGGAGGGGATCAGTTCAACGAAGACATTCCTCAAGGCTGCATTTGACATCAAAGATCTAGGAGAACTAAAGTATTTCCTCGGCATTGAGATGTGCAGATCAAAAGAGGGATTGTTCATGTCTCAAAGAAAGTATACTCTGGATATTCTAAAAGAGGCAGGAAATCTTGGAGGAAGACAAGCCAAGACACCACTTGAAGAAGGCTACAAGGTACTGCGAGAGGGGGAGTATGAAGATACTCCATTTGATGATGTCAAGCAGTATAGAAGGATGGTTGGAAAGCTGATATATCTAACTATCACCCGGCCAGATGTGTGCTTTGCAGTTAATCAAGTAAGCCAGCACATGCAAAATCCCAAGGTTCATCACTGGAAGATGGTGGAGAGGATCCTAAGATACTTAAGAGAAGCTTCGGGTCAAGGTGTATGGATGGCTTGCAACAAAAACACGGAGGTTATAGGATATTGTGATGCAGATTGGGCTGGAGACAGAGTTGACAGAAGATCAACTACCGGCTATTGTACTTTCATTGGAGGTAACTTGGTTACATGGAAAAGCAAGAAGCAGAAGGTAGTGTCTTGCTCGAGTGCTGAAGCAGAATACAGATCAATGAGGAAGCTAACCAGTGAGCTTATCTGGATAAAGGGGCTTCTAGGCGACTTGGGGATTGAGATCACCACTCCCATAACCATGCATTGTGACAACCAAGCCGCAATACACATTGCTTCCAACTCAGTCTTCCATGAGAGGACAAAACATATAGAAGTGGACTGCCACAAGGTGAGACAGGCAGTAGAGCAACAAATAATCCTCCCATGCTACACAAGAAGTGAGGATCAGCTGGCTGACATCTTCACCAAAGCGGCCAGCAACAAAGTTTGTGAGTCCATTCTTCCGAGACTAGGACTCATAAATCTTCCATGTCAATGATCCCCTCACCGTGGAGTGTTCTACTCTTTTTCCTTTGTTTGGTTTTTATCCCAAGTGGTTTTTTCCAAGTAAAGGTTTTAATGAGGGAATACTTCATGGCTTTCCAAGCTTGACACTCACTACTGTCAAGCTTGAGGGGGAGTGTTGACATGAAGAAAATATGAGAAGTTAGGCAAGCACTATCAAGCACTCAAATGCAAGTGGAGAAGTTAGGCAAGCACTATCAAGCACTAAGTTTCCACTCAACTCCACTCACCTTGCCACTCAACTCCACTTACCTTTGTTTATTTTTTCTCTCTTGTTGCTTATACATTTCAATGTCTATAAATTAACCTTGTTTGTAACACATGTTGAATAAGGGAAAAACAATCTTTCTCTCTTCTCATTCTCTTGTCACAAACTCTCTTATCTCTCATCCTCTCACGGTTTCTTCTTGCCTTCTCTTTTGTTTTTGTGTACTTCATCAGGGTTATACCTCTAAGTTCTCATAATCTCACAAATTCTCATGAGCTGGATGCAAGCCCATCTCATGAATCTCCTGAGAAGCTGAGGTATAAGGTCTATTTAACATAAAGCCCTTGTTGAATGATTTTGAGATTATTTTACTATCTTTGTGACAGCTTTCTCAACAAAGCCTTGCTTGCCCCAAATGCATCCACTGAAGAGGTCAATGTATGTAGTGTTCGTGATGTTGAAGATGCCACAGCTCTTGTCAGGCTTATCCCAGTATGGCTTACAACTCTAGGCTACGCTCTACCCTACGCACAGTACATGACTTTCTTCACAAAGCAAGGTGCAACATTAGAAAGAACAATCTTCCCTGGTGTGAAGATCCCCTCTGCTTCTCTTCAGGTCCTTATCGGCGTATCAATAGTCCTCTTTGTCCCCATCTATGACCGTGTCTTGGTCCCAATCTCCAGGTCCATAACCAAAGATCCTTGTGGCATCACAACGCTCAAAAGAATTGGATCCGGAATGTTACTAGCAACTTTTACTATGGTGGTTGCAGCTCTAGTTGAGTCAAAGAGGATCCAGACAGCAAAAGAATACGGTCTTATAGACCAACCGGACACAACGGTTCCAATGTCGATATGGTGGTTAATCCCTCAGTACCTGTTGCTTGGATTGGCTGATGTACTTACATTAGTGGGAATGCAAGAGTTCTTCTACAGCCAAGTCCCCACCGAGCTGAGAAGCATCGGTCTCTCGCTTTACTTAAGTGCCTTAGGTGTGGGAAGCTTGTTGAGCAGCTTGCTTGTGTCTGTGATTGACTTGGTCACTGGGGGAGATGCTGGAAACAGCTGGTTCAATAGTAACTTGAACAAAGCACATCTTGATTACTTCTATTGGTTACTTGCTGTTATTAGTGCCGTGGGGTTATCTGCGTTCTTGTTCGTTTCTAAGTCATATATCTATCGTCAGGTTGATGGAGTCTAGTCTTTTACAGCTTTTCTCGACATAAGATGATGATTGGGATTCTAGTGAAATTGTGATTCACTTATTTGTTTCAAACACGCAAAGATATAATATATTTTATTTTGTCGTAAAGTAAACTAAGCGCAGACATTAAACTTAACGCAAGCAAACATTCAAGGTTTCTTGATACCAAAGCCTGGGGGTGCCGGGTGTCATGGACTTCGTTTTGACTTTTCTTTACAACTATTCATCTCCTAACAATGTTCACTTCATATGACACGCATAAAAATCCAGGTGAAATACAATTATGGGGTGGTTCAGCTATTTGATGATTTAGTCTTTGATCGGTCACGAATCCACCGGTATGTCCACGACATAAACTTTAAATAAGAGGGTAAACTATATAATTTTACTCATCAAATTACTTGAATTAATGTAATGCAGACCCATATACTTTTCGACTCGGTCCATAAAACGATAGTAAACAAGGAATGCTAATAAACTCGCCTAACTAATTTAACTAGTGCTAAAAGTTTACCATAAAACTAAAAATGACATTCATCTCTAAGATTATCTATAAAATAACATCTTTCTCTAATATTTTCTCTAAAATGATATTCATCTCTAAAAAGGCATTTATCTCTAAAATTGACATTTATCTAATATATAACAATTAAAATTGATTTAAGAACATATTGTACGGATATTTTCAGCGGTGCTACACTCTTTATCAAACATTTTTGTGAGACTGAGATATATCGTATTTAGTCTTTGGTATTAATGTTTTTCTAGAGATATTTAATGTATCATTTAAACATTAAGATATATGTTAACTTTTTTATATAAGTTAAAACGTATATGAAAAATTATAAGATTTGATAAGATAATAAAAGTATAAAAATCAAAATTTCAAAAATTGTATAAGATAACACTTTTTTAATAACAACTAAAGTGATAACAACAAAGTTAAAAGTATTATTTGAAAAACAAATAATTGCAAGAACTTAAAAATAAAGAACTTTAAACATGAAAGCGTATATAATAAAACTTGAGAAATAAAGTTTCACTGCTCAAAATTTTAAAGTTTTACATGTAATAAAAACTATTTTATAAACATTATTACCATTTACAAAACAACACCTAAGAACATCTTCAAAACTAATTTCAAAACTTCAAATATAAAGTTTACATGTTTTAAAAGCAATTTAAAAATAATTTCTAGAGATTCACAAAAAAACTTATCACTAAAGATGTTCAAAGCCATGATTAGCGCAACTCGTGTAAGGCAAGCATACCCCAATTATTGATTTAAACATTCTTATTTTTGGCTAAATCGAACATTCCAACAACACTCCTACCGAGAAAAAAGATAATAGAAAAAAATAACGAGTTAGGTGATCTTAAATCTGTTTTTCTCTTCGTCGACATGCCTTCCACCGAGGCTAATTGACTGTTGTATACTGAAACAACACTACAAGATCTTTGTCTTTATTTTCTTTATTCTAAAAATATCAAAACCATATCAAACACAATGGCTATCTCCACCGACGCTTCCCCGGCTGAGCTCGGAAACACAGCCGGTGGATGGAACTCGGCGAGGCTCATCATCTGTACGTAAATGCAAGCTAGTTCCTCATTAACTCCCTCACAAACTTTTGCTAACTCAGCTTTGTTTCCTTTGTTGAGCTTTTTGTAGTTGTGGAAATGGCGGAGCGGTTCGCGTATTTTGGTGTATCGTCAAACCTGATAACGTACTTGACAGGACCATTGGGCCAGCCAACGGCTGCAGCTGCAGCGAATGTGAACGTTTGGATTGGAACAATGGCGTTTCTGCCGCTTCTCTGGGGGTTTGTAGCTGATGGATGTCTTGGTCGTTACCGAACTATCATCCTCTCATCTTCTCTCTATATCTTGGTATGTAACATATTAATCGTTATATCAATATATGCGTTATTGATGATTTGGTGAAACAAAACAAACAGGGACTCGGCACGCTGTCGTTTTCAGCAATTGTCCCTTCTCACTCTGAAGATTCGAACCAGCTCAAAGTGACTATATTCTTCTGTTCTTTATGTCTTGTCGCAATAGGACAAAGCGGTTACAAACCGTGTGCTAAGGTTTTTGGAGCTGATCAATTCGATGGTAATGATCTCAAAGAGAGGAAGGCCAAGAGTTCTTACTTTAACTGGTTGATGTTTGGAAGCTGTGTTAGCATAACAATCACTCGCTTGGTCTCTAGCTACATTCAAGAGAATCTAAGTTGGTCCTTAGGGTTTGGTATTCAGTGTGTTTCCATGCTACTTGCTCTGTTTCTCTTCCTCTTTGGAACTAAGACTTACCGGTTTAGCACTGCAAGAGGAGGAAAGAACAACCCTTTTGCTAGAATTGGCCGTGTTTTCATGGAGGCAGTAAAGAACAGAAGACGACAAGATTGTGATATAGCTAATCCAAACGAGACCTCCCTTCTCCTGAGACACCAGAGTTCTGAGAATTTCAGGTAATATAGTAAAAAGAGATTCTGTTTTTCTTCCTTCTCTTTAGAATCTTTCATACCATCTTGGTTTTTGTTACATATTCTCATATCAACAATTAAAATTATCAAATTTTATTGTAGAAGAAACATGATTATTTGGATAAGTGATGTTAATTGGTTTTAAGATGAAAATCCAAAGTTCAAAATGCTCAGTAATAGAATAATAGAATAATAGAATAATAGGATAACAGGATAATATTGATAACATGATAATAGGATAACATGATAACAGGATAATAGGATAACAAGATAATAGGATAATAGGATAATAAAATAATAGGATAATAAGATAATAGGATAATAGGTACGACCGTTCCAGTGGTATCTTATGTCTTTCCATATACTAATAACTAAGACCCAAATATTTTATATAAATATATATAAATGATATTAAAAATATAAAATATTATTCACAACATTTTATAAGAACAAAACTAATAAAACCTATGATAATATATAAATTTGAAGGATCCAAACACATTTTTTAAGATCCATGAAAATATTGAGGTGGCCTCCCACTGAAGTTTTGCCAGCTCCTTTATGATATTGTGAAATGGACTTTTACAATCCAAGATCAAAGTAGTAAAGAGAGTGTCAATCCGATTCTAAGTGATTTCAATGCAATGAGAATACATGTTATGCTTAATCTAAGTGCAACCAAGAGTGAATAAGATCAAGTACAGCTTACTAAATGAGAGAACAATTAACTAAACTTGCAAGCAATATGATTAAAGAGGACTCATGGGCTTAGGCATTTGATTTCAAATAACTAAGTTCCAACCTAGGGGTTTCAAGCTTTCAAACAAGAGACTTCCTTAAGTCTAGATCACTAAGGGCTTGATTGGTAAGATAGTTAGAAGAGCTGACAGCTCCATATTATCCAATCACAAATAATAACTAAAGCATCTAAGAGAGCATTGGCGGTTCCCAACTGCTCCAAATCGTAATGCTCTATTGTGAAGCTTTTAAAAAGGCATTTCAACTTATTAATTCAAAATTACAAATATACCCATATATACTTAAACCAAAAATGTAAAGATAACATAATACATTCTAGCCCTAATTCTACTTACGTACAATTTTATTATAAATATAGGTTAGCTACGAAAGTTGGTGCTTCACCAAAAAAAGCTGTCAGCAATTTTTCATTAATTAAAAGCAAGGTATGTTTTCTTGATCTTGTAGAAAACTTACTGTTGGATTTGTGTTTCTAACACACGTGTAGGTGTAAGAAAACTTTGTTTCTTAGGTGTAAGAAATCTTTTATAAACAATGTTTCTAATTATTCTTATGCATGTATGTGTATACGTAGAATTGTGCACACGTTTCTTATAAAGTTATTGTGCACATGTTTCATGCTATGTGTGATGATGTTTATTATGATGATTCTCTTACAATTTTCCATTGTTTCTTATATTTTAAAATATGTACTTATATATACTAGTATTTGTGTATTTTATCTATAACAGAAAATGTCGAATCCGCAAGATTTTACCTCACCATCGAGCAAGGTATGAATCATATACACAGTAATTTGAATTATTATGTTTGAGTGTTGTATTGTTTGTAATTTTATATATTATTTTTCTCAATTTTTAGCCAAAATTTTTTTGGACACATGAAATGAGTCATGAGATGTTAGTATTAGCTAATGATGAAAAAGATAAAGGATACTGGAAAGGCACATGTTTTAATGAGATGGGAAGACAAAACATTAGAGCAGGATTTTTGACAAGGTTTGGTTTGAACTTACATTGGGCCAAATTTAAAAGCCGTCTCGAACATCTACGAAAGCAATATGATATATATAAACGTGTAACAAAAAATGCGACCGGGTTAGGGTTCACTCAATTTGGTGAGATTGATATGAGCACAGATTGGTGGGATCAGCTAATTAAGGTACTTTCGACAAGCTAATGTTTTCAATATCATAGTTTTATTGTCTTACAAATTTGTTTTTAAATTTATAATTTTAATTTGTTCATTGTAGATGCATCCAGAAGCCACAAAACTCCGTGTTCATCCTTTACGTGATATTACACTCCTTGATTCTCTATACCAGAAAGTTACAATCTTTGTCAGTGAAGGTTGGCAACATCAGAATGGACCAAGCCAATTACCTCAACAAATAGAATCTGAAGATGAAGAAGTTGATGAGATATCATCTCCGGTTAATAATGCAGACAGTCAAAAGACTCACCGAACACAAGGTTCTAGAAGAGTACATGAAGAAAAACCCGCCAGATCAAAGTCTTCTCGAAAAAGACCCAACTCAGATCATTGGGATCGTATCACAAGTACTCTAGAAAATCAAGAGAGATTTTGGTCAGCAGGTCGGAAAACATTTGACTCCTTTAATCCATTCAATACTGCTATATGCACGGAGGAATTGTTGAAGATGTCAATGGTAGATCAAGAAAGCGAGTTCTACTGGGCAGCTCTTGATTACTTAGCCAGCAACGAGAACGGTCGTCAAATTTTTATGACTTTACCAAATGAGCAGCAAAAAATAAAATATCTAGAAAGGGCTATTGGAAAACAAGACTAAAATAATTTTATATTTTCTTTATGTTTTAGACTAGTATTTTTATTATCTACATGACTTTGGATGCTTTTCTAGATTAATATGAGTTTTACGTTAGTTTTGGTCAATTCTACTTGTTTGCTTTTTGGTATACGTGATCTGTTTTTTTGTGTGCTTAGCCTTTATCTAGTCATTAAATGTTAAGTTAATCTTCTTATATATATCTCGTTGTAAGATACTTCCACTTATTTATATTATTGTATTTGTTTTGCAGGAAGTTGCAATGGAATGTAATAAAAACATACTTGCGGTAGTTCGGTTATTGGTTGAAAGCGAGCATTATGATCCATATGGTGATAGACAATTGATGAGAACAGATCGAGGTCGTGGATTGCGTCATACAATGCAAATGATTAATGGTTCTGGTAGAGAGTGCTATGAAACAGTGCGAATGAAGCAAGAAACTTTCATACGTTTATGTGATACTTTAAGGAATAACTATAACCTTAAAGAGTCACGTGAGTGTTCATTAGAAGAGGCAGTAGCAATGTTTTTGGAAACACTTGGACATGATGAAGTACAAAGAGAAATTGCAAAAAACTTTCAACGTAGCCAAGAGACCGTGAATAGAAAGTTTACTGAGGTATTAGATGCTGTCCTTCTTCTCTCCAAGGATATTTTGAAGCCTTGCCACGATGAGTTTCAGCAGACCAATACTCGTCTATTTTCTAATAAGAGTTATTGGCCTCATTTCCGTGGTTGTATCGGCGCTCTTGATGGTACTCATGTGTCGGTAAGGGTTAAAAGTGATCAAAAAGAAAGATTTTGGAATGTGAGAAAACAATTCGCCTCGATGAACGTACTTGCAATTTGCAATTTGGATATGAAGTTCATATATGCATATGTCGGAACTCCAGGAAGAGCACATGATACAAAAGTTCTTACTTATTGTGCGCAGAGTGACACTTTTTTTCCAAGACCACCTGAAGGAAAATATTTTGTTGTTGATTCTGGATATCCAAATCGAAAAGGTTATTTAGCTCCATTCCGTAGGACCCGGTATCATCCACATCAATGGGGTGATGGACCACCTAATAGTGCAAGTGAGTTGTTTAACAAACGCCATTCATCTTTACGTTCAGTGATTGAACGTACTTTTGGTGTGTGGAAGGCAAAATGGCGAATTCTGAAAAACGAGGCACGATATAATCTACAGACACAATGCAAGATTGTTGTTGCGACGATGGCGCTTCATAATTTTATACGTGAGTCAACAACAAAAGATGATGATTTTGATGAGTACGAAGGAATGGAAGAACAAGAACTAGATCAATCAAATTCAGAAGATGGACACGAAGTCACACGCTATGAACCCACAGGAGATGCTTACATGACAGATGTTCGTAATTGCATTGCAGAAAGTATTTGGGCATCTCGATATTAGTTAATTATTTTACCTTATTTTGTTTTCGTATGTTTTTATTATGTTTTTATTTTACCTTATTTAGTTCATTTGTTTTTCTGTTCTTTCTTTATTTTTTAATTATTATTGTTATGTCTATTTTGGTAATTTAATATTTTAAATGCTACTGCTTTACCAATCATATAATTACATCATAATTATTATAGCATACTGCTTCTGCAGCATACAGCTTATGCAGCATACTGCTACTGCTCTATCATATATCATACCAATCAAGCT
>CAJHQP010003484.1:0-66953 GCA_905132765.1 Moricandia arvensis
AAGTTTAGCATGTTCGGACATATGGCAATATCTTCATGATTCTAATCAAACTAGGAGGAACCAAGATATAAGAAGCTTGATTTGGAACCATTAATCAGTGGAAAGTTACCAGGAAGTTGAATAAATCTCATATGAGTTATGAGGAAGAAGCTATCCCACTTTCTATTCCAATGATTCAAGATTAGCATGTTCGGACATATGGCAATATCTTCATGATTCAATCAAACCAGGAGGAACCAAGAAGTAAGAAGCATGATTTGGAACCATTAATCAGTGGAAAGTGACCAGGAAGTTGAATAAATCTCATTGAGTTAAGAGGAAGAAGCTATCCCACTTTCTATTCCAATGATTCAAGATTAGCATGTTCGGACATATGGCAATATCTTCATGATTCAAATCAACCAGGAGGAACCAGAAGTAAGAAGCATGATTTGGAACCATTAATCAGTGGAAAGTGACGCAGGAAGTTGAATAAATCTCATAGGAGTTATGAGGAAGAAGCTATCCACTTTCTATTCCAATGATTCAAGATTAGCCTGTTCGGACATATGGCAATATCTTCATGATTCTAATCAAACTAGGAGGAACCAAGATGTAAGAAGCATGATTGGAACCATTAATCAGTGGAAAGTGACCAGGAAGTTGAATAAATCTCATAGGAGTTATGAGGAAGAAGCTATCCCACTTTCTATTCCAATGATTCAAGATTAGCATGTTCGGACATATGGCAATATCTTCATGATTCAAATCAAACCAGGAGGAACCAAGAAGTAAGAAGCATGATTTGGAACCATTAATCAGTGGAAAGTGACCAGGAAGTTGAATAAATCTCATAGGAGTTATGAGGAAGAAGCTATCCCACTTTCTATTCCAATGATTCAAGATTAGCATGTTCGGACATATGGCAAATATCTTCATGATTCCTAATCAAACTAGGAGGAACCAAGATGTAAGAAGCATGATTTGGAACCATTAATCAGTGGAAAGTGACCAGAAGTTGAATAAATCTCATAGGAGTTATGAGGAAGAAGCTATCCTACTTTCTATTCCAATGATTCAAGATTAGCATATTCGCCATATGGCAATATCTTCATGATTCTAATCAAACCAGGAGGAACCAAGATATAAGAAGCCTAATTTGGATACAATAATCAGCGGAAAGTGACCAGGAAGTTGAATAAATCTCATAGGAGTTATGAGGAAGAAGCTATCCCATTTCTATTCCAATGATTCAAGATTAGCATGTTCGGACATATGGCAATATCTTCATGATTCTAATCAAACTAGGAGGAACCAAGAAGTAAGAAGCATGATTTGGAACCATTAATCAGTGGAAAGTGACCAGGAAGTTGAATAAATCTCATAGGAGTTATGAGGAAGAAGCTATCCCACTTTCTATTCCAATGATTCAAGATTAGCATGTTCGGACATATGGCAATATCTTCATGATTCAATCAAACCAGGAGGAACCAAGAGTAAGAAGCATGATTGGAACCATTAATCAGTGGAAAGTGACCAGGAAGTTGAATAAATCTCATATGAGTTATGAGGAAGAAGCTATCCCACTTTCTATTCCAATGATTCAAGATTAGCATGTTCGGACATATGGCAATATCTTCATGATTCTAATCAAACTAGGAGGAACCAAGATGTAAGAAGCATGATTTGGAACCATTAATCAGTGGAAAGTGACCAGGAAGTTTGAATAAATCTCATAGGAGTTATGAGGAAGAAGCTATCCCACTTTCTATTCCAATGATTCAAGATTAGCATGTTCGGACATATGGCAATATCTTCATGATTCTAATCAAACTAGGAGAACCAAGATGTAAGAAGCTGATTTGGAACCATTAATCAGTGGAAAGTGACCAGGAAGTTGAATAAATCTCATAGGAGTTATGAGGAAGAAGCTATCCCACTTTCTATTCCAATGATTCAAGATTAGCATGTTCGGACATATGGCAATATCTTCATGATTCTAACAAACTAGGAGGAACCAAGATGTAAGAAGCATGATTTAGGAACCATTAATCAGTGAAAGTGACCAAGGAAGTTGAATAAATCTCATAGGAGTTATGAGGAAGAAGCTATCCCACTTTCTATTCCAATGATTCAAGATTAGCATGTTCGGACATATGCAATATCTTCATGATTCTAATCAAACTAGGAGGAACCAAGATATAAGAAGCTTGATTTGGAACCATTAATCAGTGGAAAGTACCAGAAGTTTGAATAAATCTCATAGGAGTTATGAGGAAGAGTCTATCCCACTTTCTATTCCAATGATTCAAGATTAGCATGTTCGGACATATGGCAATATCTTCATGATTCTAATCAAACCAGGAGGAACCAAGATGTAAGAAGCTTTATTTGGAACCATTAATCAGTGGAAAGTGACCAGGAAGTTGAATAAATCTCATATGAGTTATGAGGAAGAAGCTATCCCACTTTCTATTCCAATGATTCAAGATTAGCATGTTCGGACATATGGCAATATCTTCATGATTCTAATCAAACCAGGAGGAACCAAGAAGTAAGAAGCATGATTTGGAACCATTAATCAGTGGAAAGTGACCAGGAAGTTGAATAAATCTCATATGAGTTATGAGGAAGAAGCTATCCCACTTTCTATTCCAATGATTCAAGATTAGCATGTTCGGACATATGGCAATATCTTCATGATTCTAATCAAACTAGGAGGAACCAAGATGTAAGAAGCATGATTTGGAACCATTAATCAGTGGAAAGTGACCAGGAAGTTGAATAAATCTCATAGGAGTTATGAGGAAGAAGCTATCCCACTTTCTATTCCAATGATTCAAGATTAGCATGTTCGGACATATGGCAATATCTTCATGATTCTAATCAAACTAGGAGGAACCAAGATGTAAGAAGCATGATTTGGAACCATTAATCAGTGGAAAGTGACCAGGAAGTTGAATAAATCTCATAGGAGTTATGAGGAAGAAGCTATCCCACTTTCTATTCCAATGATTCAAGATTAGCATGTTCGGACATATGGCAATATCTTCATGATTCTAATCAAACCAGGAGGAACCAAGAAGTAAGAAGCATGATTTGGAACCATTAATCAGTGGAAAGTGACCAGGAAGTTGAATAAATCTCATAGGAGTTATGAGGAAGAAGCTATCCCACTTTCTATTCCAATGATTCAAGATTAGCATGTTCGGACATATGGCAATATCTTCATGATTCAATCAAACCAGGAGGAACCAAGAAGTAAGAAGCATGATTTGGAACCATTAATCAGTGGAAAGTGACCAGGAAGTTGAATAAATCTCATAGGAGTTATGAGGAAGAAGCTATCCCACTTTCTATTCCAATGATTCAAGATTAGCATGTTCGGACATATGGCAATATCTTCATGATTCTAATCAAACTAGGAGGAACCAAGAAGTAAGAAGCATGATTTGGAACCATTAATCAGTGGAAAGTGACCAGGAAGTTGAATAAATCTCATAGGAGTTATGAGGAAGAAGCTATCCCACTTTCTATTCCAATGATTCAAGATTAGCATGTTCGGACATATGGCAATATCTTCATGATTCTAATCAAACTAGGAGGAACCAAGATGTAAGAAGCTTGATTTGGAACCATTAATCAGTGGAAAGTGACCAGGAAGTTGAATAAATCTCATATGAGTTATGAGGAAGAAGCTATCCCACTTTCTATTCCAATGATTCAAGATTAGCATGTTCGGACATATGGCAATATCTTCATGATTCTAATCAAACTAGGAGGAACCAAGAAGTAAGAAGCATGATTTGGAACCATTAATCAGTGGAAAGTGACCAGGAAGTTGAATAAATCTCATAGGAGTTATGAGGAAGAAGCTATCCCACTTTCTATTCCAATGATTCAAGATTAGCATGTTCGGACATATGGCAATATCTTCATGATTCTAATCAAACTAGGAGGAACCAAGATGTAAGAAGCATGATTTGGAACCATTAATCAGTGGAAAGTGACCAGGAAGTTGAATAAATCTCATATGAGTTATGAGGAAGAAGCTATCCCACTTTCTATTCCAATGATTCAAGATTAGCATGTTCGGACATATGGCAATATCTTCATGATTCTAATCAAACTAGGAGGAACCAAGATGTAAGAAGCATGATTTGGAACCATTAATCAGTGGAAAGTGACCAGGAAGTTGAATAAATCTCATAGGAGTTATGAGGAAGAAGCTATCCCACTTTCTATTCCAATGATTCAAGATTAGCATGTTCGGACATATGGCAATATCTTCATGATTCTAATCAAACTAGGAGGAACCAAGAAGTAAGAAGCATGATTTGGAACCATTAATCAGTGGAAAGTGACCAGGAAGTTGAATAAATCTCATAGGAGTTATGAGGAAGAAGCTATCCCACTTTCTATTCCAATGATTCAAGATTAGCATGTTCGGACATATGGCAATATCTTCATGATTCTAATCAAACTAGGAGGAACCAAGATGTAAGAAGCTTGATTTGGAACCATTAATCAGTGGAAAGTGACCAGGAAGTTGAATAAATCTCATATGAGTTATGAGGAAGAAGCTATCCCACTTTCTATTCCAATGATTCAAGATTAGCATGTTCGGACATATGGCAATATCTTCATGATTCTAATCAAACTAGGAGGAACCAAGAAGTAAGAAGCATGATTTGGAACCATTAATCAGTGGAAAGTGACCAGGAAGTTGAATAAATCTCATAGGAGTTATGAGGAAGAAGCTATCCCACTTTCTATTCCAATGATTCAAGATTAGCATGTTCGGACATATGGCAATATCTTCATGATTCTAATCAAACTAGGAGGAACCAAGATGTAAGAAGCATGATTTGGAACCATTAATCAGTGGAAAGTGACCAGGAAGTTGAATAAATCTCATAGGAGTTATGAGGAAGAAGCTATCCCACTTTCTATTCCAATGATTCAAGATTAGCATGTTCGGACATATGGCAATATCTTCATGATTCTAATCAAACTAGGAGGAACCAAGATATAAGAAGCTTGATTTGGAACCATTAATCAGTGGAAAGTTACCAGGAAGTTGAATAAATCTCATATGAGTTATGAGGAAGAAGCTATCCCACTTTCTATTCCAATGATTCAAGATTAGCATGTTCGGACATATGGCAATATCTTCATGATTCTAATCAAACTAGGAGGAACCAAGAAGTAAGAAGCATGATTTGGAACCATTAATCAGTGGAAAGTGACCAGGAAGTTGAATAAATCTCATATGAGTTATGAGGAAGAAGCTATCCCACTTTCTATTCCAATGATTCAAGATTAGCATGTTCGGACATATGGCAATATCTTCATGATTCTAATCAAACTAGGAGGAACCAAGATGTAAGAAGCATGATTTGGAACCATTAATCAGTGGAAAGTGACCAGGAAGTTGAATAAATCTCATATGAGTTATGAGGAAGAAGCTATCCCACTTTCTATTCCAATGATTCAAGATTAGCATGTTCGGACATATGGCAATATCTTCATGATTCTAATCAAACTAGGAGGAACCAAGATGTAAGAAGCATGATTTGGAACCATTAATCAGTGGAAAGTGACCAGGAAGTTGAATAAATCTCATATGAGTTATGAGGAAGAAGCTATCCCACTTTCTATTCCAATGATTCAAGATTAGCATGTTCGGACATATGGCAATATCTTCATGATTCTAATCAAACTAGGAGGAACCAAGATGTAAGAAGCATGATTTGGAACCATTAATCAGTGGAAAGTGACCAGGAAGTTGAATAAATCTCATAGGAGTTATGAGGAAGAAGCTATCCCACTTTCTATTCCAATGATTCAAGATTAGCATGTTCGGACATATGGCAATATCTTCATGATTCTAATCAAACAGGAGGAACCAAGATGTAAGAAGCATGATTTGGAACCATTAATCAGTGGAAAGTGACCAGGAAGTTGAATAAATCTCATAGGAGTTATGAGGAAGAAGCTATCCCACTTTCTATTCCAATGATTCAAGATTAGCATGTTCGGACATATGGCAATATCTTCATGATTCTAATCAAACTAGGAGGAACCAAGATATAAGAAGCTTGATTTGGAACCATTAATCAGTGGAAAGTTACCAGGAAGTTGAATAAATCTCATATGAGTTATGAGGAAGAAGCTATCCCACTTTCTATTCCAATGATTCAAGATTAGCATGTTCGGACATATGGCAATATCTTCATGATTCTAATCAAACCAGGAGGAACCAAGAAGTAAGAAGCATGATTTGGAACCATTAATCAGTGGAAAGTGACCAGGAAGTTGAATAAATCTCATAGGAGTTATGAGGAAGAAGCTATCCCACTTTCTATTCCAATGATTCAAGATTAGCATGTTCGGACATATGGCAATATCTTCATGATTCTAATCAAACTAGGAGGAACCAAGAAGTAAGAAGCATGATTTGGAACCATTAATCAGTGGAAAGTGACCAGGAAGTTGAATAAATCTCATAGGAGTTATGAGGAAGAAGCTATCCCACTTTCTATTCCAATGATTCAAGATTAGCATGTTCGGACATATGGCAATATCTTCATGATTCTAATCAAACCAGGAGGAACCAAGATGTAAGAAGCATGATTTGGAACCATTAATCAGTGGAAAGTGACCAGGAAGTTGAATAAATCTCATATGAGTTATGAGGAAGAAGCTATCCCACTTTCTATTCCAATGATTCAAGATTAGCATGTTCGGACATATGGCAATATCTTCATGATTCTAATCAAACTAGGAGGAACCAAGAAGTAAGAAGCATGATTTGGAACCATTAATCAGTGGAAAGTGACCAGGAAGTTGAATAAATCTCATAGGAGTTATGAGGAAGAAGCTATCCCACTTTCTATTCCAATGATTCAAGATTAGCATGTTCGGACATATGGCAATATCTTCATGATTCTAATCAAACTAGGAGGAACCAAGATGTAAGAAGCATGATTTGGAACCATTAATCAGTGGAAAGTGACCAGGAAGTTGAATAAATCTCATAGGAGTTATGAGGAAGAAGCTATCCCACTTTCTATTCCAATGATTCAAGATTAGCATGTTCGGACATATGGCAATATCTTCATGATTCTAATCAAACTAGGAGGAACCAAGATATAAGAAGCTTGATTTGGAACCATTAATCAGTGGAAAGTGACCAGGAAGTTGAATAAATCTCATATGAGTTATGAGGAAGAAGCTATCCCACTTTCTATTCCAATGATTCAAGATTAGCATGTTCGGACATATGGCAATATCTTCATGATTCAAATCAAACCAGGAGGAACCAAGAAGTAAGAAGCATGATTTGGAACCATTAATCAGTGGAAAGTGACCAGGAAGTTGAATAAATCTCATAGGAGTTATGAGGAAGAAGCTATCCCACTTTCTATTCCAATGATTCAAGATTAGCATGTTCGGACATATGGCAATATCTTCATGATTCTAATCAAACTAGGAGGAACCAAGATGTAAGAAGCATGATTTGGAACCATTAATCAGTGGAAAGTGACCAGGAAGTTGAATAAATCTCATAGGAGTTATGAGGAAGAAGCTATCCCACTTTCTATTCCAATGATTCAAGATTAGCATGTTCGGACATATGGCAATATCTTCATGATTCTAATCAAACTAGGAGGAACCAAGATGTAAGAAGCATGATTTGGAACCATTAATCAGTGGAAAGTGACCAGGAAGTTGAATAAATCTCATAGGAGTTATGAGGAAGAAGCTATCCCACTTTCTATTCCAATGATTCAAGATTAGCATGTTCGGACATATGGCAATATCTTCATGATTCTAATCAAACTAGGAGGAACCAAGATATAAGAAGCTTGATTTGGAACCATTAATCAGTGGAAAGTAACCAGGAAGTTGAATAAATCTCATAGGAGTTATGAGGAAGAAGCTATCCCACTTTCTATTCCAATGATTCAAGATTAGCATGTTCGGACATATGGCAATATCTTCATGATTCTAATCAAACCAGGAGGAACCAAGAAGTAAGAAGCATGATTTGGAACCATTAATCAGTGGAAAGTTACCAGGAAGTTGAATAAATCTCATATGAGTTATGAGGAAGAAGCTATCCCACTTTCTATTCCAATGATTCAAGATTAGCATGTTCGGACATATGGCAATATCTTCATGATTCAAATCAAACTAGGAGGAACCAAGATGTAAGAAGCATGATTTGGAACCATTAATCAGTGGAAAGTGACCAGGAAGTTGAATAAATCTCATAGGAGTTATGAGGAAGAAGCTATCCCACTTTCTATTCCAATGATTCAAGATTAGCATGTTCGGACATATGGCAATATCTTCATGATTCTAATCAAACTAGGAGGAACCAAGATGTAAGAAGCATGATTTGGAACCATTAATCAGTGGAAAGTGACCAGGAAGTTGAATAAATCTCATAGGAGTTATGAGGAAGAAGCTATCCCACTTTCTATTCCAATGATTCAAGATTAGCATGTTCGGACATATGGCAATATCTTCATGATTCTAATCAAACTAGGAGGAACCAAGATGTAAGAAGCTTGATTTGGAACCATTAATCAGTGGAAAGTGACCAGGAAGTTGAATAAATCTCATAGGAGTTATGAGGAAGAAGCTATCCCACTTTCTATTCCAATGATTCAAGATTAGCATGTTCGGACATATGGCAATATCTTCATGATTCTAATCAAACCAGGAGGAACCAAGATGTAAGAAGCATGATTTGGAACCATTAATCAGTGGAAAGTGACCAGGAAGTTGAATAAATCTCATATGAGTTATGAGGAAGAAGCTATCCCACTTTCTATTCCAATGATTCAAGATTAGCATGTTCGGACATATGGCAATATCTTCATGATTCAAATCAAACCAGGAGGAACCAAGAAGTAAGAAGCATGATTTGGAACCATTAATCAGTGGAAAGTGACCAGGAAGTTGAATAAATCTCATATGAGTTATGAGGAAGAAGCTATCCCACTTTCTATTCCAATGATTCAAGATTAGCATGTTCGGACATATGGCAATATCTTCATGATTCTAATCAAACTAGGAGGAACCAAGATGTAAGAAGCATGATTTGGAACCATTAATCAGTGGAAAGTGACCAGGAAGTTGAATAAATCTCATAGGAGTTATGAGGAAGAAGCTATCCCACTTTCTATTCCAATGATTCAAGATTAGCATGTTCGGACATATGGCAATATCTTCATGATTCTAATCAAACTAGGAGGAACCAAGATGTAAGAAGCTTGATTTGGAACCATTAATCAGTGGAAAGTGACCAGGAAGTTGAATAAATCTCATAGGAGTTATGAGGAAGAAGCTATCCCACTTTCTATTCCAATGATTCAAGATTAGCATGTTCGGACATATGGCAATATCTTCATGATTCTAATCAAACTAGGAGGAACCAAGATGTAAGAAGCATGATTTGGAACCATTAATCAGTGGAAAGTGACCAGGAAGTTGAATAAATCTCATAGGAGTTATGAGGAAGAAGCTATCCCACTTTCTATTCCAATGATTCAAGATTAGCATGTTCGGACATATGGCAATATCTTCATGATTCTAATCAAACTAGGAGGAACCAAGAAGTAAGAAGCATGATTTGGAACCATTAATCAGTGGAAAGTGACCAGGAAGTTGAATAAATCTCATATGAGTTATGAGGAAGAAGCTATCCCACTTTCTATTCCAATGATTCAAGATTAGCATGTTCGGACATATGGCAATATCTTCATGATTCTAATCAAACTAGGAGGAACCAAGATGTAAGAAGCATGATTTGGAACCATTAATCAGTGGAAAGTGACCAGGAAGTTGAATAAATCTCATAGGAGTTATGAGGAAGAAGCTATCCCACTTTCTATTCCAATGATTCAAGATTAGCATGTTCGGACATATGGCAATATCTTCATGATTCTAATCAAACTAGGAGGAACCAAGATGTAAGAAGCTTGATTTGGAACCATTAATCAGTGGAAAGTGACCAGGAAGTTGAATAAATCTCATAGGAGTTATGAGGAAGAAGCTATCCCACTTTCTATTCCAATGATTCAAGATTAGCATGTTCGGACATATGGCAATATCTTCATGATTCTAATCAAACTAGGAGGAACCAAGATGTAAGAAGCATGATTTGGAACCATTAATCAGTGGAAAGTGACCAGGAAGTTGAATAAATCTCATATGAGTTATGAGGAAGAAGCTATCCCACTTTCTATTCCAATGATTCAAGATTAGCATGTTCGGACATATGGCAATATCTTCATGATTCTAATCAAACTAGGAGGAACCAAGATGTAAGAAGCATGATTTGGAACCATTAATCAGTGGAAAGTGACCAGGAAGTTGAATAAATCTCATAGGAGTTATGAGGAAGAAGCTATCCCACTTTCTATTCCAATGATTCAAGATTAGCATGTTCGGACATATGGCAATATCTTCATGATTCTAATCAAACTAGGAGGAACCAAGATGTAAGAAGCTTGATTTGGAACCATTAATCAGTGGAAAGTGACCAGGAAGTTGAATAAATCTCATAGGAGTTATGAGGAAGAAGCTATCCCACTTTCTATTCCAATGATTCAAGATTAGCATGTTCGGACATATGGCAATATCTTCATGATTCTAATCAAACTAGGAGGAACCAAGATGTAAGAAGCATGATTTGGAACCATTAATCAGTGGAAAGTGACCAGGAAGTTGAATAAATCTCATAGGAGTTATGAGGAAGAAGCTATCCCACTTTCTATTCCAATGATTCAAGATTAGCATGTTCGGACATATGGCAATATCTTCATGATTCTAATCAAACTAGGAGGAACCAAGATGTAAGAAGCATGATTTGGAACCATTAATCAGTGGAAAGTGACCAGGAAGTTGAATAAATCTCATAGGAGTTATGAGGAAGAAGCTATCCCACTTTCTATTCCAATGATTCAAGATTAGCATGTTCGGACATATGGCAATATCTTCATGATTCTAATCAAACTAGGAGGAACCAAGATGTAAGAAGCATGATTTGGAACCATTAATCAGTGGAAAGTGACCAGGAAGTTGAATAAATCTCATAGGAGTTATGAGGAAGAAGCTATCCCACTTTCTATTCCAATGATTCAAGATTAGCATGTTCGGACATATGGCAATATCTTCATGATTCTAATCAAACTAGGAGGAACCAAGATGTAAGAAGCTTGATTTGGAACCATTAATCAGTGGAAAGTGACCAGGAAGTTGAATAAATCTCATATGAGTTATGAGGAAGAAGCTATCCCACTTTCTATTCCAATGATTCAAGATTAGCATGTTCGGACATATGGCAATATCTTCATGATTCTAATCAAACTAGGAGGAACCAAGATGTAAGAAGCATGATTTGGAACCATTAATCAGTGGAAAGTGACCAGGAAGTTGAATAAATCTCATAGGAGTTATGAGGAAGAAGCTATCCCACTTTCTATTCCAATGATTCAAGATTAGCATGTTCGGACATATGGCAATATCTTCATGATTCTAATCAAACTAGGAGGAACCAAGATATAAGAAGCTTGATTTGGAACCATTAATCAGTGGAAAGTGACCAGGAAGTTGAATAAATCTCATATGAGTTATGAGGAAGAAGCTATCCCACTTTCTATTCCAATGATTCAAGATTAGCATGTTCGGACATATGGCAATATCTTCATGATTCAAATCAAACCAGGAGGAACCAAGAAGTAAGAAGCATGATTTGGAACCATTAATCAGTGGAAAGTGACCAGGAAGTTGAATAAATCTCATAGGAGTTATGAGGAAGAAGCTATCCCACTTTCTATTCCAATGATTCAAGATTAGCATGTTCGGACATATGGCAATATCTTCATGATTCTAATCAAACTAGGAGGAACCAAGATGTAAGAAGCATGATTTGGAACCATTAATCAGTGGAAAGTGACCAGGAAGTTGAATAAATCTCATAGGAGTTATGAGGAAGAAGCTATCCCACTTTCTATTCCAATGATTCAAGATTAGCATGTTCGGACATATGGCAATATCTTCATGATTCTAATCAAACTAGGAGGAACCAAGATGTAAGAAGCATGATTTGGAACCATTAATCAGTGGAAAGTGACCAGGAAGTTGAATAAATCTCATAGGAGTTATGAGGAAGAAGCTATCCCACTTTCTATTCCAATGATTCAAGATTAGCATGTTCGGACATATGGCAATATCTTCATGATTCTAATCAAACTAGGAGGAACCAAGATATAAGAAGCATGATTTGGAACCATTAATCAGTGGAAAGTGACCAGGAAGTTGAATAAATCTCATATGAGTTATGAGGAAGAAGCTATCCCACTTTCTATTCCAATGATTCAAGATTAGCATGTTCGGACATATGGCAATATCTTCATGATTCTAATCAAACCAGGAGGAACCAAGAAGTAAGAAGCATGATTTGGAACCATTAATCAGTGGAAAGTTACCAGGAAGTTGTATAAATCTCATATGAGTTATGAGGAAGAAGCTATCCCACTTTCTATTCCAATGATTCAAGATTAGCATGTTCGGACATATGGCAATATCTTCATGATTCTAATCAAACTAGGAGGAACCAAGAAGTAAGAAGCATGATTTGGAACCATTAATCAGTGGAAAGTGACCAGGAAGTTGAATAAATCTCATAGGAGTTATGAGGAAGAAGCTATCCCACTTTCTATTCCAATGATTCAAGATTAGCATGTTCGGACATATGGCAATATCTTCATGATTCTAATCAAACTAGGAGGAACCAAGATGTAAGAAGCATGATTTGGAACCATTAATCAGTGGAAAGTGACCAGGAAGTTGAATAAATCTCATAGGAGTTATGAGGAAGAAGCTATCCCACTTTCTATTCCAATGATTCAAGATTAGCATGTTCGGACATATGGCAATATCTTCATGATTCTAATCAAACTAGGAGGAACCAAGATGTAAGAAGCTTGATTTGGAACCATTAATCAGTGGAAAGTGACCAGGAAGTTGAATAAATCTCATATGAGTTATGAGGAAGAAGCTATCCCACTTTCTATTCCAATGATTCAAGATTAGCATGTTCGGACATATGGCAATATCTTCATGATTCTAATCAAACTAGGAGGAACCAAGATGTAAGAAGCATGATTTGGAACCATTAATCAGTGGAAAGTGACCAGGAAGTTGAATAAATCTCATAGGAGTTATGAGGAAGAAGCTATCCCACTTTCTATTCCAATGATTCAAGATTAGCATGTTCGGACATATGGCAATATCTTCATGATTCTAATCAAACTAGGAGGAACCAAGATGTAAGAAGCATGATTTGGAACCATTAATCAGTGGAAAGTGACCAGGAAGTTGAATAAATCTCATAGGAGTTATGAGGAAGAAGCTATCCCACTTTCTATTCCAATGATTCAAGATTAGCATGTTCGGACATATGGCAATATCTTCATGATTCTAATCAAACTAGGAGGAACCAAGATATAAGAAGCTTGATTTGGAACCATTAATCAGTGGAAAGTGACCAGGAAGTTGAATAAATCTCATAGGAGTTATGAGGAAGAAGCTATCCCACTTTCTATTCCAATGATTCAAGATTAGCATGTTCGGACATATGGCAATATCTTCATGATTCTAATCAAACCAGGAGGAACCAAGAAGTAAGAAGCATGATTTGGAACCATTAATCAGTGGAAAGTGACCAGGAAGTTGAATAAATCTCATATGAGTTATGAGGAAGAAGCTATCCCACTTTCTATTCCAATGATTCAAGATTAGCATGTTCGGACATATGGCAATATCTTCATGATTCTAATCAAACTAGGAGGAACCAAGAAGTAAGAAGCATGATTTGGAACCATTAATCAGTGGAAAGTGACCAGGAAGTTGAATAAATCTCATATGAGTTATGAGGAAGAAGCTATCCCACTTTCTATTCCAATGATTCAAGATTAGCATGTTCGGACATATGGCAATATCTTCATGATTCTAATCAAACTAGGAGGAACCAAGATATAAGAAGCTTGATTTGGAACCATTAATCAGTGGAAAGTGACCAGGAAGTTGAATAAATCTCATAGGAGTTATGAGGAAGAAGCTATCCCACTTTCTATTCCAATGATTCAAGATTAGCATGTTCGGACATATGGCAATATCTTCATGATTCTAATCAAACTAGGAGGAACCAAGATGTAAGAAGCATGATTTGGAACCATTAATCAGTGGAAAGTGACCAGGAAGTTGAATAAATCTCATAGGAGTTATGAGGAAGAAGCTATCCCACTTTCTATTCCAATGATTCAAGATTAGCATGTTCGGACATATGGCAATATCTTCATGATTCTAATCAAACTAGGAGGAACCAAGATGTAAGAAGCTTGATTTGGAACCATTAATCAGTGTAAAGTGACCAGGAAGTTGAATAAATCTCATAGGAGTTATGAGGAAGAAGCTATCCCACTTTCTATTCCAATGATTCAAGATTAGCATGTTCGGACATATGGCAATATCTTCATGATTCTAATCAAACCAGGAGGAACCAAGATGTAAGAAGCTTGATTTGGAACCATTAATCAGTGGAAAGTGACCAGGAAGTTGAATAAATCTCATAGGAGTTATGAGGAAGAAGCTATCCCACTTTCTATTCCAATGATTCAAGATTAGCATGTTCGGACATATGGCAATATCTTCATGATTCTAATCAAACTAGGAGGAACCAAGATGTAAGAAGCATGATTAGGAACCATTAATCAGTGGAAAGTGACCAGGAAGTTGAATAAATCTCATAGGAGTTATGAGGAAGAAGCTATCCCACTTTCTATTCCAATGATTCAAGATTAGCATGTTCGGACATATGGCAATATCTTCATGATTCTAATCAAACTAGGAGGAACCAAGATATAAGAAGCTTGATTTGGAACCATTAATCAGTGGAAAGTTACCAGGAAGTTGAATAAATCTCATATGAGTTATGAGGAAGAAGCTATCCCACTTTCTATTCCAATGATTCAAGATTAGCATGTTCGGACATATGGCAATATCTTCATGATTCTAATCAAACCAGGAGGAACCAAGAAGTAAGAAGCATGATTTGGAACCATTAATCAGTGGAAAGTGACCAGGAAGTTGAATAAATCTCATAGGAGTTATGAGGAAGAAGCTATCCCACTTTCTATTCCAATGATTCAAGATTAGCATGTTCGGACATATGGCAATATCTTCATGATTCTAATCAAACTAGGAGGAACCAAGATGTAAGAAGCATGATTTGGAACCATTAATCAGTGGAAAGTGACCAGGAAGTTGAATAAATCTCATAGGAGTTATGAGGAAGAAGCTATCCCACTTTCTATTCCAATGATTCAAGATTAGCATGTTCGGACATATGGCAATATCTTCATGATTCTAATCAAACTAGGAGGAACCAAGATGTAAGAAGCTTGATTTGGAACCATTAATCAGTGGAAAGTGACCAGGAAGTTGAATAAATCTCATAGGAGTTATGAGGAAGAAGCTATCCCACTTTCTATTCCAATGATTCAAGATTAGCATGTTCGGACATATGGCAATATCTTCATGATTCTAATCAAACTAGGAGGAACCAAGATGTAAGAAGCATGATTTGGAACCATTAATCAGTGGAAAGTGACCAGGAAGTTGAATAAATCTCATAGGAGTTATGAGGAAGAAGCTATCCCACTTTCTATTCCAATGATTCAAGATTAGCATGTTCGGACATATGGCAATATCTTCATGATTCTAATCAAACTAGGAGGAACCAAGATGTAAGAAGCATGATTTGGAACCATTAATCAGTGGAAAGTGACCAGGAAGTTGAATAAATCTCATATGAGTTATGAGGAAGAAGCTATCCCACTTTCTATTCCAATGATTCAAGATTAGCATGTTCGGACATATGGCAATATCTTCATGATTCTAATCAAACTAGGAGGAACCAAGATGTAAGAAGCTTGATTTGGAACCATTAATCAGTGGAAAGTGACCAGGAAGTTGAATAAATCTCATATGAGTTATGAGGAAGAAGCTATCCCACTTTCTATTCCAATGATTCAAGATTAGCATGTTCGGACATATGGCAATATCTTCATGATTCTAATCAAACTAGGAGGAACCAAGATGTAAGAAGCATGATTTGGAACCATTAATCAGTGGAAAGTGACCAGGAAGTTGAATAAATCTCATAGGAGTTATGAGGAAGAAGCTATCCCACTTTCTATTCCAATGATTCAAGATTAGCATGTTCGGACATATGGCAATATCTTCATGATTCTAATCAAACTAGGAGGAACCAAGATGTAAGAAGCTTGATTTGGAACCATTAATCAGTGGAAAGTGACCAGGAAGTTGAATAAATCTCATAGGAGTTATGAGGAAGAAGCTATCCCACTTTCTATTCCAATGATTCAAGATTAGCATGTTCGGACATATGGCAATATCTTCATGATTCTAATCAAACTAGGAGGAACCAAGATGTAAGAAGCATGATTTGGAACCATTAATCAGTGGAAAGTGACCAGGAAGTTGAATAAATCTCATAGGAGTTATGAGGAAGAAGCTATCCCACTTTCTATTCCAATGATTCAAGATTAGCATGTTCGGACATATGGCAATATCTTCATGATTCTAATCAAACTAGGAGGAACCAAGATAGTAAGAAGCTTGATTTGGAACCATTAATCAGTGGAAAGTGACCAGGAAGTTGAATAAATCTCATATGAGTTATGAGGAAGAAGCTATCCCACTTTCTATTCCAATGATTCAAGATTAGCATGTTCGGACATATGGCAATATCTTCATGATTCTAATCAAACCAGGAGGAACCAAGATGTAAGAAGCATGATTTGGAACCATTAATCAGTGGAAAGTGACCAGGAAGTTGAATAAATCTCATAGGAGTTATGAGGAAGAAGCTATCCCACTTTCTATTCCAATGATTCAAGATTAGCATGTTCGGACATATGGCAATATCTTCATGATTCTAATCAAACTAGGAGGAACCAAGATGTAAGAAGCTTGATTTGGAACCATTAATCAGTGGAAAGTGACCAGGAAGTTGAATAAATCTCATAGGAGTTATGAGGAAGAAGCTATCCCACTTTCTATTCCAATGATTCAAGATTAGCATGTTCGGACATATGGCAATATCTTCATGATTCTAATCAAACTAGGAGGAACCAAGATGTAAGAAGCATGATTTGGAACCATTAATCAGTGGAAAGTGACCAGGAAGTTGAATAAATCTCATAGGAGTTATGAGGAAGAAGCTATCCCACTTTCTATTCCAATGATTCAAGATTAGCATGTTCGGACATATGGCAATATCTTCATGATTCTAATCAAACTAGGAGGAACCAAGATGTAAGAAGCATGATTTGGAACCATTAATCAGTGGAAAGTGACCAGGAAGTTGAATAAATCTCATATGAGTTATGAGGAAGAAGCTATCCCACTTTCTATTCCAATGATTCAAGATTAGCATGTTCGGACATATGGCAATATCTTCATGATTCTAATCAAACCAGGAGGAACCAAGAAGTAAGAAGCATGATTTGGAACCATTAATCAGTGGAAAGTGACCAGGAAGTTGAATAAATCTCATAGGAGTTATGAGGAAGAAGCTATCCCACTTTCTATTCCAATGATTCAAGATTAGCATGTTCGGACATATGGCAATATCTTCATGATTCTAATCAAACTAGGAGGAACCAAGATGTAAGAAGCATGATTTGGAACCATTAATCAGTGGAAAGTGACTAGGAAGTTGAATAAGTCTCATAGGAGTTATGAGGAAGAAGCTATCCCACTTTCTATTCCAATGATTCAAGATTAGCATGTTCGGACATATGGCAATATCTTCATGATTCTAATCAAACTAGGAGGAACCAAGATGTAAGAAGCTTGATTTGGAACCATTAATCAGTGGAAAGTGACCAGGAAGTTGAATAAATCTCATAGGAGTTATGAGGAAGAAGCTATCCCACTTTCTATTCCAATGATTCAAGATTAGCATGTTCGGACATATGGCAATATCTTCATGATTCTAATCAAACCAGGAGGAACCAAGATGTAAGAAGCATGATTTGGAACCATTAATCAGTGGAAAGTGACCAGGAAGTTGAATAAATCTCATAGGAGTTATGAGGAAGAAGCTATCCCACTTTCTATTCCAATGATTCAAGATTAGCATGTTCGGACATATGGCAATATCTTCATGATTCTAATCAAACTAGGAGGAACCAAGATGTAAGAAGCTTGATTTGGAACCATTAATCAGTGGAAAGTGACCAGGAAGTTGAATAAATCTCATAGGAGTTATGAGGAAGAAGCTATCCCACTTTCTATTCCAATGATTCAAGATTAGCATGTTCGGACATATGGCAATATCTTCATGATTCTAATCAAACTAGGAGGAACCAAGATGTAAGAAGCTTGATTTGGAACCATTAATCAGTGGAAAGTGACCAGGAAGTTGAATAAATCTCATAGGAGTTATGAGGAAGAAGCTATCCCACTTTCTATTCCAATGATTCAAGATTAGCATGTTCGGACATATGGCAATATCTTCATGATTCTAATCAAACTAGGAGGAACCAAGAAGTAAGAAGCATGATTTGGAACCATTAATCAGTGGAAAGTGACCAGGAAGTTGAATAAATCTCATAGGAGTTATGAGGAAGAAGCTATCCCACTTTCTATTCCAATGATTCAAGATTAGCATGTTCGGACATATGGCAATATCTTCATGATTCTAATCAAACTAGGAGGAACCAAGATATAAGAAGCTTGATTTGGAACCATTAATCAGTGGAAAGTGACCAGGAAGTTGAATAAATCTCATAGGAGTTATGAGGAAGAAGCTATCCCACTTTCTATTCCAGTGATTCAAGATTAGCATGTTCGGACATATGGCAATATCTTCATGATTCTAATCTCTAATCAAACCAGGAGGAACCAAGATGTAAGAAGCTTGATTTGGAACCATTAATCAGTGGAAAGTGACCAGGAAGTTGAATAAATCTCATAGGAGTTATGAGGAAGAAGCTATCCCACTTTCTATTCCAATGATTCAAGATTAGCATGTTCGGACATATGGCAATATCTTCATGATTCTAATCAAACTAGGAGGAACCAAGATGTAAGAAGCATGATTTGGAACCATTAATCAGTGGAAAGTGACCAGGAAGTTGAATAAATCTCATAGGAGTTATGAGGAAGAAGCTATCCCACTTTCTATTCCAATGATTCAAGATTAGCATGTTCGGACATATGGCAATATCTTCATGATTCTAATCAAACCTAGGAGGAACCAAGATGTAAGAAGCTTGATTTGGAACCATTAATCAGTGGAAAGTGACCAGGAAGTTGAATAAATCTCATAGGAGTTATGAGGAAGAAGCTATCCCACTTTCTATTCCAATGATTCAAGATTAGCATGTTCGGACATATGGCAATATCTTCATGATTCTAATCAAACTAGGAGGAACCAAGATGTAAGAAGCTTGATTTGGAACCATTAATCAGTGGAAAGTGACCAGGAAGTTGAATAAATCTCATAGGAGTTATGAGGAAGAGCTATCCCACTTTCTATTCCAATGATTCAAGATTAGCATGTTCGGACATATGGCAATATCTTCATGATTCTAATCAAACTAGGAGGAACCAAGATGTAAGAAGCTTGATTTGGAACCATTAATCAGTGGAAAGTGACCAGGAAGTTGAATAAATCTCATAGGAGTTATGAGGAAGAAGCTATCCCACTTTCTATTCCAATGATTCAAGATTAGCATGTTCGGACATATGGCAATATCTTCATGATTCTAATCAAACCAGGAGGAACCAAGATGTAAGAAGCTTGATTTGGAACCATTAATCAGTGGAAAGTGACCAGGAAGTTGAATAAATCTCATAGGAGTTATGAGGAAGAAGCTATCCCACTTTCTATTCCAATGATTCAAGATTAGCATGTTCGGACATATGGCAATATCTTCATGATTCTAATCAAACTAGGAGGAACCAAGATGTAAGAAGCATGATTTGGAACCATTAATCAGTGGAAAGTGACCAGGAAGTTGAATAAATCTCATAGGAGTTATGAGGAAGAAGCTATCCCACTTTCTATTCCAATGATTCAAGATTAGCATGTTCGGACATATGGCAATATCTTCATGATTCTAATCAAACTAGGAGGAACCAAGATGTAAGAAGCTTGATTTGGAACCATTAATCAGTGGAAAGTGACCAGGAAGTTGAATAAATCTCATAGGAGTTATGAGGAAGAAGCTATCCCACTTTCTATTCCAATGATTCAAGATTAGCATGTTCGGACATATGGCAATATCTTCATGATTCTAATCAAACAGGAGGAACCAAGATGTAAGAAGCTTGATTTGGAACCATTAATCAGTGGAAAGTGACCAGGAAGTTGAATAAATCTCATAGGAGTTATGAGGAAGAAGCTATCCCACTTTCTATTCCAATGATTCAAGATTAGCATGTTCGGACATATGGCAATATCTTCATGATTCTAATCAAACTAGGAGGAACCAAGATGTAAGAAGCTTGATTTGGAACCATTAATCAGTGGAAAGTGACCAGGAAGTTGAATAAATCTCATAGGAGTTATGAGGAAGAAGCTATCCCACTTTCTATTCCAATGATTCAAGATTAGCATGTTCGGACATATGGCAATATCTTCATGATTCTAATCAAACCAGGAGGAACCAAGATGTAAGAAGCTTGATTTGGAACCATTAATCAGTGGAAAGTGACCAGGAAGTTGAATAAATCTCATAGGAGTTATGAGGAAGAAGCTATCCCACTTTCTATTCCAATGATTCAAGATTAGCATGTTCGGACATATGGCAATATCTTCATGATTCTAATCAAACTAGGAGGAACCAAGATGTAAGAAGCTTGATTTGGAACCATTAATCAGTGGAAAGTGACCAGGAAGTTGAATAAATCTCATAGGAGTTATGAGGAAGAAGCTATCCCACTTTCTATTCCAATGATTCAAGATTAGCCTGTTCGGACATATGGCAATATCTTCATGATTCTAATCAAACTAGGAGGAACCAAGATGTAAGAAGCATGATTTGGAACCATTAATCAGTGGAAAGTGACCAGGAAGTTGAATAAATCTCATAGGAGTTATGAGGAAGAAGCTATCCCACTTTCTATTCCAATGATTCAAGATTAGCATGTTCGGACATATGGCAATATCTTCATGATTCTAATCAAACCAGGAGGAACCAAGATGTAAGAAGCATGATTTGGAACCATTAATCAGTGGAAAGTGACCAGGAAGTTGAATAAATCTCATAGGAGTTATGAGGAAGAAGCTATCCCACTTTCTATTCCAATGATTCAAGATTAGCATGTTCGGACATATGGCAATATCTTCATGATTCTAATCAAACTAGGAGGAACCAAGATGTAAGAAGCTTGATTTGGAACCATTAATCAGTGGAAAGTGACCAGGAAGTTGAATAAATCTCATAGGAGTTATGAGGAAGAAGCTATCCCACTTTCTATTCCAATGATTCAAGATTAGCATGTTCGGACATATGGCAATATCTTCATGATTCTAATCAAACTAGGAGGAACCAAGATGTAAGAAGCATGATTTGGAACCATTAATCAGTGGAAAGTACCAGGAAGTTGAATAAATCTCATAGGAGTTATGAGGAAGAAGCTATCCCACTTTCTATTCCAATGATTCAAGATTAGCATGTTCGGACATATGGCAATATCTTCATGATTCTAATCAAACCAGGAGGAACCAAGATGTAAGAAGCTTGATTTGGAACCATTAATCAGTGGAAAGTGACCAGGAAGTTGAATAAATCTCATAGGAGTTATGAGGAAGAAGCTATCCCACTTTCTATTCCAATGATTCAAGATTAGCATGTTCGGACATATGGCAATATCTTCATGATTCTAATCAAACCAGGAGGAACCAAGATGTAAGAAGCATGATTTGGAACCATTAATCAGTGGAAAGTGACCAGGAAGTTGAATAAATCTCATAGGAGTTATGAGGAAGAAGCTATCCCACTTTCTATTCCAATGATTCAAGATTAGCATGTTCGGACATATGGCAATATCTTCATGATTCTAATCAAACTAGGAGGAACCAAGATGTAAGAAGCATGATTTGGAACCATTAATCAGTGGAAAGTGACCAGGAAGTTGAATAAATCTCATAGGAGTTATGAGGAAGAAGCTATCCCACTTTCTATTCCAATGATTCAAGATTAGCCTGTTCGGACATATGGCAATATCTTCATGATTCTAATCAAACTAGGAGGAACCAAGATGTAAGAAGCATGATTTGGAACCATTAATCAGTGGAAAGTGACCAGGAAGTTGAATAAATCTCATAGGAGTTGCGAGGAAGAAGCTATCCCACTTTCTATTCCAATGATTCAAGATTAGCATGTTCTGACATATGGCAATATCTTCATGATTCTAATCAAACTAGGAGGAACCAAGATATAAGAAGCTTGATTTGGAACCATTAATCAGTGGAAAGTTACCAGGAAGTTGAATAAATCTCATAGGAGTTATGAGGAAGAAGCTATCCCACTTTCTATTCCAATGATTCAAGATTAGCATGTTCGGACATATGGCAATATCTTCATGATTCTAATCAAACCAGGAGGAACCAAGATGTAAGAAGCATGATTTGGAACCATTAATCAGTGGAAAGTGACCAGGAAGTTGAATAAATCTCATAGGAGTTATGAGGAAGAAGCTATCCCACTTTCTATTCCAATGATTCAAGATTAGCCTGTTCGGACATATGGCAATATCTTCATGATTCTAATCAAACAGGAGGAACCAAGATGTAAGAAGCATGATTTGGAACCATTAATCAGTGGAAAGTGACCAGGAAGTTGAATAAATCTCATAGGAGTTATGAGGAAGAAGCTATCCCACTTTCTATTCCAATGATTCAAGATTAGCATGTTCGGACATATGGCAATATCTTCATGATTCTAATCAAACTAGGAGGAACCAAGATGTAAGAAGCTTGATTTGGAACCATTAATCAGTGGAAAGTGACCAGGAAGTTGAATAAATCTCATAGGAGTTATGAGGAAGAAGCTATCCCACTTTCTATTCCAATGATTCAAGATTAGCCTGTTCGGACATATGGCAATATCTTCATGATTCTAATCAAACTAGGAGGAACCAAGATGTAAGAAGCTTGATTTGGAACCATTAATCAGTGGAAAGTGACCAGGAAGTTGAATAAATCTCATAGGAGTTATGAGGAAGAAGCTATCCCACTTTCTATTCCAATGATTCAAGATTAGCATGTTCGGACATATGGCAATATCTTCATGATTCTAATCAAACTAGGAGGAACCAAGATATAAGAAGCTTGATTTGGAACCATTAATCAGTGGAAAGTGACCAGGAAGTTGAATAAATCTCATAGGAGTTATGAGGAAGAAGCTATCCCACTTTCTATTCCAATGATTCAAGATTAGCATGTTCGGACATATGGCAATATCTTCATGATTCTAATCAAACTAGGAGGAACCAAGATGTAAGAAGCATGATTTGGAACCATTAATCAGTGGAAAGTGACCAGGAAGTTGAATAAATCTCATAGGAGTTATGAGGAAGAAGCTATCCCACTTTCTATTCCAATGATTCAAGATTAGCATGTTCGGACATATGGCAATATCTTCATGATTCTAATCAAACTAGGAGGAACCAAGATATAAGAAGCTTGATTTGGAACCATTAATCAGTGGAAAGTACCAGGAAGTTGAATAAATCTCATAGGAGTTATGAGGAAGAAGCTATCCCACTTTCTATTCCAATGATTCAAGATTAGCCTGTTCGGACATATGGCAATATCTTCATGATTCTAATCAAACCAGGAGGAACCAAGATGTAAGAAGCATGATTTGGAACCATTAATCAGTGGAAAGTGACCAGGAAGTTGAATAAATCTCATAGGAGTTATGAGGAAGAAGCTATCCCACTTTCTATTCCAATGATTCAAGATTAGCATGTTCGGACATATGGCAATATCTTCATGATTCTAATCAAACCAGGAGGAACCAAGATGTAAGAAGCATGATTTGGAACCATTAATCAGTGGAAAGTGACCAGGAAGTTGAATAAATCTCATAGGAGTTATGAGGAAGAAGCTATCCCACTTTCTATTCCAATGATTCAAGATTAGCATGTTCGGACATATGGCAATATCTTCATGATTCTAATCAAACCAGGAGGAACCAAGATGTAAGAAGCTTGATTTGGAACCATTAATCAGTGGAAAGTGACCAGGAAGTTGAATAAATCTCATAGGAGTTATGAGGAAGAAGCTATCCCACTTTCTATTCCAATGATTCAAGATTAGCATGTTCGGACATATGGCAATATCTTCATGATTCTAATCAAACCAGGAGGAACCAAGATGTAAGAAGCATGATTTGGAACCATTAATCAGTGGAAAGTGACCAGGAAGTTGAATAAATCTCATAGGAGTTATGAGGAAGAAGCTATCCCACTTTCTATTCCAATGATTCAAGATTAGCATGTTCGGACATATGGCAATATCTTCATGATTCTAATCAAACCAGGAGGAACCAAGATGTAAGAAGCTTGATTTGGAACCATTAATCAGTGGAAAGTGACCAGGAAGTTGAATAAATCTCATAGGAGTTATGAGGAAGAAGCTATCCCACTTTCTATTCCAATGATTCAAGATTAGCATGTTCGGACATATGGCAATATCTTCATGATTCTAATCAAACCAGGAGGAACCAAGATGTAAGAAGCATGATTTGGAACCATTAATCAGTGGAAAGTGACCAGGAAGTTGAATAAATCTCATAGGAGTTATGAGGAAGAAGCTATCCCACTTTCTATTCCAATGATTCAAGATTAGCATGTTCGGACATATGGCAATATCTTCATGATTCTAATCAAACTAGGAGGAACCAAGATGTAAGAAGCTTGATTTGGAACCATTAATCAGTGGAAAGTGACCAGGAAGTTGAATAAATCTCATAGGAGTTATGAGGAAGAGCTATCCCACTTTCTATTCCAACGATTCAAGATTAGCCTGTTCGGACATATGGCAATATCTTCATGATTCTAATCAAACCAGGAGGAACCAAGATGTAAGAAGCATGATTTGGAACCATTAATCAGTGGAAAGTGACCAGGAAGTTGAATAAATCTCATAGGAGTTATGAGGAAGAAGCTATCCCACTTTCTATTCCAATGATTCAAGATTAGCATGTTCGGACATATGGCAATATCTTCATGATTCTAATCAAACCAGGAGGAACCAAGATGTAAGAAGCATGATTTGGAACCATTAATCAGTGGAAAGTGACCAGGAAGTTGAATAAATCTCATAGGAGTTATGAGGAAGAAGCTATCCCACTTTCTATTCCAATGATTCAAGATTAGCATGTTCGGACATATGGCAATATCTTCATGATTCTAATCAAACTAGGAGGAACCAAGATGTAAGAAGCATGATTTGGAACCATTAATCAGTGGAAAGTGACCAGGAAGTTGAATAAATCTCATAGGAGTTATGAGGAAGAAGCTATCCCACTTTCTATTCCAATGATTCAAGATTAGCATGTTCGGACATATGGCAATATCTTCATGATTCTAATCAAACTAGGAGGAACCAAGATGTAAGAAGCTTGATTTGGAACCATTAATCAGTGGAAAGTGACCAGGAAGTTGAATAAATCTCATAGGAGTTATGAGGAAGAAGCTATCCCACTTTCTATTCCAATGATTCAAGATTAGCATGTTCGGACATATGGCAATATCTTCATGATTCTAATCAAACCAGGAGGAACCAAGATGTAAGAAGCATGATTTGGAACCATTAATCAGTGGAAAGTGACCAGGAAGTTGAATAAATCTCATAGGAGTTATGAGGAAGAAGCTATCCCACTTTCTATTCCAATGATTCAAGATTAGCCTGTTCGGACATATGGCAATATCTTCATGATTCTAATCAAACTAGGAGGAACCAAGATGTAAGAAGCTTGATTTGGAACCATTAATCAGTGGAAAGTGACCAGGAAGTTGAATAAATCTCATAGGAGTTATGAGGAAGAAGCTATCCCACTTTCTATTCCAATGATTCAAGATTAGCATGTTCGGACATATGGCAATATCTTCATGATTCTAATCAAACTAGGAGGAACCAAGATGTAAGAAGCTTGATTTGGAACCATTAATCAGTGGAAAGTGACCAGGAAGTTGAATAAATCTCATAGGAGTTATGAGGAAGAAGCTATCCCACTTTCTATTCCAATGATTCAAGATTAGCATGTTCGGACATATGGCAATATCTTCATGATTCTAATCAAACTAGGAGGAACCAAGATGTAAGAAGCTTGATTTGGAACCATTAATCAGTGGAAAGTGACCAGGAAGTTGAATAAATCTCATAGGAGTTATGAGGAAGAAGCTATCCCACTTTCTATTCCAATGATTCAAGATTAGCATGTTCGGACATATGGCAATATCTTCATGATTCTAATCAAACTAGGAGGAACCAAGATGTAAGAAGCATGATTTGGAACCATTAATCAGTGGAAAGTGACCAGGAAGTTGAATAAATCTCATAGGAGTTATGAGGAAGAAGCTATCCCACTTTCTATTCCAATGATTCAAGATTAGCATGTTCGGACATATGGCAATATCTTCATGATTCTAATCAAACTAGGAGGAACCAAGATGTAAGAAGCATGATTTGGAACCATTAATCAGTGGAAAGTGACCAGGAAGTTGAATAAATCTCATAGGAGTTATGAGGAAGAAGCTATCCCACTTTCTATTCCAATGATTCAAGATTAGCCTGTTCGGACATATGGCAATATCTTCATGATTCTAATCAAACCAGGAGGAACCAAGATGTAAGAAGCATGATTTGGAACCATTAATCAGTGGAAAGTGACCAGGAAGTTGAATAAATCTCATAGGAGTTATGAGGAAGAAGCTATCCCACTTTCTATTCCAATGATTCAAGATTAGCATGTTCGGACATATGGCAATATCTTCATGATTCTAATCAAACTAGGAGGAACCAAGATGTAAGAAGCTTGATTTGGAACCATTAATCAGTGGAAAGTGACCAGGAAGTTGAATAAATCTCATAGGAGTTATGAGGAAGAAGCTATCCCACTTTCTATTCCAATGATTCAAGATTAGCATGTTCGGACATATGGCAATATCTTCATGATTCTAATCAAACTAGGAGGAACCAAGATGTAAGAAGCATGATTTGGAACCATTAATCAGTGGAAAGTGACCAGGAAGTTGAATAAATCTCATAGGAGTTATGAGGAAGAAGCTATCCCACTTTCTATTCCAATGATTCAAGATTAGCATGTTCGGACATATGGCAATATCTTCATGATTCTAATCAAACTAGGAGGAACCAAGATGTAAGAAGCATGATTTGGAACCATTAATCAGTGGAAAGTGACCAGGAAGTTGAATAAATCTCATAGGAGTTATGAGGAAGAAGCTATCCCACTTTCTATTCCAATGATTCAAGATTAGCCTGTTCGGACATATGGCAATATCTTCATGATTCTAATCAAACTAGGAGGAACCAAGATGTAAGAAGCTTGATTTGGAACCATTAATCAGTGGAAAGTGACCAGGAAGTTGAATAAATCTCATAGGAGTTATGAGGAAGAAGCTATCCCACTTTCTATTCCAATGATTCAAGATTAGCCTGTTCGGACATATGGCAATATCTTCATGATTCTAATCAAACTAGGAGGAACCAAGATGTAAGAAGCTTGATTTGGAACCATTAATCAGTGGAAAGTGACCAGGAAGTTGAATAAATCTCATAGGAGTTATGAGGAAGAAGCTATCCCACTTTCTATTCCAGTGATTCAAGATTAGCATGTTCGGACATATGGCAATATCTTCATGATTCTAATCAAACCAGGAGGAACCAAGATGTAAGAAGCATGATTTGGAACCATTAATCAGTGGAAAGTGACCAGGAAGTTGAATAAATCTCATAGGAGTTATGAGGAAGAAGCTATCCCACTTTCTATTCCAATGATTCAAGATTAGCATGTTCGACATATGGCAATATCTTCATGATTCTAATCAAACTAGGAGGAACCAAGATATAAGAAGCTTGATTTGGAACCATTAATCAGTGGAAAGTAACCAGGAAGTTGAATAAATCTCATAGGAGTTATGAGGAAGAAGCTATCCCACTTTCTATTCCAATGATTCAAGATTAGCCTGTTCGGACATATGGCAATATCTTCATGATTCTAATCAAACCAGGAGGAACCAAGATGTAAGAAGCATGATTTGGAACCATTAATCAGTGGAAAGTGACCAGGAAGTTGAATAAATCTCATAGGAGTTATGAGGAAGAAGCTATCCCACTTTCTATTCCAATGATTCAAGATTAGCATGTTCGGACATATGGCAATATCTTCATGATTCTAATCAAACCAGGAGGAACCAAGATGTAAGAAGCATGATTTGGAACCATTAATCAGTGGAAAGTGACCAGGAAGTTGAATAAATCTCATAGGAGTTATGAGGAAGAAGCTATCCCACTTTCTATTCCAATGATTCAAGATTAGCCTGTTCGGACATATGGCAATATCTTCATGATTCTAATCAAACCAGGAGGAACCAAGATGTAAGAAGCATGATTTGGAACCATTAATCAGTGGAAAGTGACCAGGAAGTTGAATAAATCTCATAGGAGTTATGAGGAAGAAGCTATCCCACTTTCTATTCCAATGATTCAAGATTAGCATGTTCGGACATATGGCAATATCTTCATGATTCTAATCAAACCAGGAGGAACCAAGATGTAAGAAGCATGATTTGGAACCATTAATCAGTGGAAAGTGACCAGGAAGTTGAATAAATCTCATAGGAGTTATGAGGAAGAAGCTATCCCACTTTCTATTCCAATGATTCAAGATTAGCATGTTCGGACATATGGCAATATCTTCATGATTCTAATCAAACTAGGAGGAACCAAGATGTAAGAAGCATGATTTGGAACCATTAATCAGTGGAAAGTGACCAGGAAGTTGAATAAATCTCATAGGAGTTATGAGGAAGAAGCTATCCCACTTTCTATTCCAATGATTCAAGATTAGCCTGTTCGGACATATGGCAATATCTTCATGATTCTAATCAAACTAGGAGGAACCAAGATGTAAGAAGCATGATTTGGAACCATTAATCAGTGGAAAGTGACCAGGAAGTTGAATAAATCTCATAGGAGTTATGAGGAAGAAGCTATCCCACTTTCTATTCCAATGATTCAAGATTAGCATGTTCTGACATATGGCAATATCTTCATGATTCTAATCAAACTAGGAGGAACCAAGATGTAAGAAGCTTGATTTGGAACCATTAATCAGTGGAAAGTGACCAGGAAGTTGAATAAATCTCATAGGAGTTATGAGGAAGAAGCTATCCCACTTTCTATTCCAATGATTCAAGATTAGCATGTTCGGACATATGGCAATATCTTCATGATTCTAATCAAACTAGGAGGAACCAAGATGTAAGAAGCATGATTTGGAACCATTAATCAGTGGAAAGTGACCAGGAAGTTGAATAAATCTCATAGGAGTTATGAGGAAGAAGCTATCCCACTTTCTATTCCAATGATTCAAGATTAGCATGTTCGGACATATGGCAATATCTTCATGATTCTAATCAAACTAGGAGGAACCAAGATGTAAGAAGCATGATTTGGAACCATTAATCAGTGGAAAGTGACCAGGAAGTTGAATAAATCTCATAGGAGTTATGAGGAAGAAGCTATCCCACTTTCTATTCCAATGATTCAAGATTAGCATGTTCGGACATATGGCAATATCTTCATGATTCTAATCAAACCAGGAGGAACCAAGATGTAAGAAGCATGATTTGGAACCATTAATCAGTGGAAAGTGACCAGGAAGTTGAATAAATCTCATAGGAGTTATGAGGAAGAAGCTATCCCACTTTCTATTCCAGTGATTCAAGATTAGCATGTTCGGACATATGGCAATATCTTCATGATTCTAATCAAACCAGGAGGAACCAAGATGTAAGAAGCATGATTTGGAACCATTAATCAGTGGAAAGTGACCAGGAAGTTGAATAAATCTCATAGGAGTTATGAGGAAGAAGCTATCCCACTTTCTATTCCAATGATTCAAGATTAGCATGTTCGGACATATGGCAATATCTTCATGATTCTAATCAAACTAGGAGGAACCAAGATGTAAGAAGCTTGATTTGGAACCATTAATCAGTGGAAAGTGACCAGGAAGTTGAATAAATCTCATAGGAGTTATGAGGAAGAAGCTATCCCACTTTCTATTCCAATGATTCAAGATTAGCATGTTCGACATATGGCAATATCTTCATGATTCTAATCAAACCAGGAGGAACCAAGATGTAAGAAGCATGATTTGGAACCATTAATCAGTGGAAAGTGACCAGGAAGTTGAATAAATCTCATAGGAGTTATGAGGAAGAAGCTATCCCACTTTCTATTCCAATGATTCAAGATTAGCCTGTTCGGACATATGGCAATATCTTCATGATTCTAATCAAACCAGGAGGAACCAAGATGTAAGAAGCATGATTTGGAACCATTAATCAGTGGAAAGTGACCAGGAAGTTGAATAAATCTCATAGGAGTTATGAGGAAGAAGCTATCCCACTTTCTATTCCAATGATTCAAGATTAGCATGTTCGGACATATGGCAATATCTTCATGATTCTAATCAAACCAGGAGGAACCAAGATGTAAGAAGCATGATTTGGAACCATTAATCAGTGGAAAGTGACCAGGAAGTTGAATAAATCTCATAGGAGTTATGAGGAAGAAGCTATCCCACTTTCTATTCCAGTGATTCAAGATTAGCATGTTCGGACATATGGCAATATCTTCATGATTCTAATCAAACTAGGAGGAACCAAGATGTAAGAAGCTTGATTTGGAACCATTAATCAGTGGAAAGTGACCAGGAAGTTGAATAAATCTCATAGGAGTTATGAGGAAGAAGCTATCCCACTTTCTATTCCAATGATTCAAGATTAGCATGTTCGGACATATGGCAATATCTTCATGATTCTAATCAAACTAGGAGGAACCAAGATGTAAGAAGCATGATTTGGAACCATTAATCAGTGGAAAGTGACCAGGAAGTTGAATAAATCTCATAGGAGTTATGAGGAAGAAGCTATCCCACTTTCTATTCCAATGATTCAAGATTAGCATGTTCGGACATATGGCAATATCTTCATGATTCTAATCAAACTAGGAGGAACCAAGATGTAAGAAGCATGATTTGGAACCATTAATCAGTGGAAAGTGACCAGGAAGTTGAATAAATCTCATAGGAGTTATGAGGAAGAAGCTATCCCACTTTCTATTCCAATGATTCAAGATTAGCATGTTCGGACATATGGCAATATCTTCATGATTCTAATCAAACTAGGAGGAACCAAGATGTAAGAAGCATGATTTGGAACCATTAATCAGTGGAAAGTGACCAGGAAGTTGAATAAATCTCATAGGAGTTATGAGGAAGAAGCTATCCCACTTTCTATTCCAATGATTCAAGATTAGCATGTTCGGACATATGGCAATATCTTCATGATTCTAATCAAACTAGGAGGAACCAAGATGTAAGAAGCTTGATTTGGAACCATTAATCAGTGGAAAGTGACCAGGAAGTTGAATAAATCTCATAGGAGTTATGAGGAAGAAGCTATCCCACTTTCTATTCCATGATTCAAGATTAGCATGTTCGGACATATGGCAATATCTTCATGATTCTAATCAAACCAGGAGGAACCAAGATGTAAGAAGCTTGATTTGGAACCATTAATCAGTGGAAAGTGACCAGGAAGTTGAATAAATCTCATAGGAGTTATGAGGAAGAAGCTATCCCACTTTCTATTCCAATGATTCAAGATTAGCCTGTTCGGACATATGGCAATATCTTCATGATTCTAATCAAACCAGGAGGAACCAAGATGTAAGAAGCATGATTTGGAACCATTAATCAGTGGAAAGTGACCAGGAAGTTGAATAAATCTCATAGGAGTTATGAGGAAGAAGCTATCCCACTTTCTATTCCAGTGATTCAAGATTAGCCTGTTCGGACATATGGCAATATCTTCATGATTCTAATCAAACCAGGAGGAACCAAGATGTAAGAAGCATGATTTGGAACCATTAATCAGTGGAAAGTGACCAGGAAGTTGAATAAATCTCATAGGAGTTATGAGGAAGAAGCTATCCCACTTTCTATTCCAATGATTCAAGATTAGCCTGTTCGGACATATGGCAATATCTTCATGATTCTAATCAAACCAGGAGGAACCAAGATGTAAGAAGCTTGATTTGGAACCATTAATCAGTGGAAAGTGACCAGGAAGTTGAATAAATCTCATAGGAGTTATGAGGAAGAAGCTATCCCACTTTCTATTCCAGTGATTCAAGATTAGCCTGTTCGGACATATGGCAATATCTTCATGATTCTAATCAAACTAGGAGGAACCAAGATGTAAGAAGCTTGATTTGGAACCATTAATCAGTGGAAAGTGACCAGGAAGTTGAATAAATCTCATAGGAGTTATGAGGAAGAAGCTATCCCACTTTCTATTCCTATGATTCAAGATTAGCCTGTTCGGACATATGGCAATATCTTCATGATTCTAATCAAACCAGGAGGAACCAAGATGTAAGAAGCTTGATTTGGAACCATTAATCAGTGGAAAGTGACCAGGAAGTTGAATAAATCTCATAGGAGTTATGAGGAAGAAGCTATCCCACTTTCTATTCCAATGATTCAAGATTAGCCTGTTCGGACATATGGCAATATCTTCATGATTCTAATCAAACTAGGAGGAACCAAGATGTAAGAAGCATGATTTGGAACCATTAATCAGTGGAAAGTGACCAGGAAGTTGAATAAATCTCATAGGAGTTATGAGGAAGAAGCTATCCCACTTTCTATTCCAATGATTCAAGATTAGCATGTTCGGACATATGGCAATATCTTCATGATTCTAATCAAACTAGGAGGAACCAAGATGTAAGAAGCATGATTTGGAACCATTAATCAGTGGAAAGTGACCAGGAAGTTGAATAAATCTCATAGGAGTTATGAGGAAGAAGCTATCCCACTTTCTATTCCAATGATTCAAGATTAGCATGTTCGGACATATGGCAATATCTTCATGATTCTAATCAAACTAGGAGGAACCAAGATGTAAGAAGCTTGATTTGGAACCATTAATCAGTGGAAAGTGACCAGGAAGTTGAATAAATCTCATAGGAGTTATGAGGAAGAAGCTATCCCACTTTCTATTCCAGTGATTCAAGATTAGCCTGTTCGGACATATGGCAATATCTTCATGATTCTAATCAAACCAGGAGGAACCAAGATATAAGAAGCATGATTTGGAACCATTAATCAGTGGAAAATTACCAGGAAGTTGAAACAATCTCATAGGAGTTATGAGGAAGAAGCTATCCCACTTTTTATTTCAGTGATTCAAGATTAGCATGTTCGAACATATGGCAATATCTTCATGATTCTAATCAATCCAGGAGGAACCAAGAAGTAAGAAGCATGATTTGGAACCATTAATCAGTGGAAAGTGACAAGGAAGTTGAATAAATCTCATAGGATATAAGAGGAAGAAGCAATCCCACTTTCTATTCCAATGATTCAAGATTAGCCTGTTCGAACATATGGCAATATCTTCATGATTCTAATCAAACCACGAGGAACCAAAATGTAATAAGCATGATTTGGAACCAGTAATCAGTGGAAAGTGACCAGGATGTTGAATAAATCTCATAGGAGTTATGAGGAAGAACCTATCCCACTTTTTATTTCTGTGATTCTTGATTAGCATATTCGAACATATGGCAATATCTTCATGATTCTAATCAAACCAGGAGGAACCAAGATGTAAGAAGCATGATTTGGAACCATTAATCAGTGGAAAGTTAGCAGGAAGTTGAAAAAATCTCATAGGAGTTATGAGGAAGAAGCTATCTCACTTTATATTCCAGTGATTCAAGAGTAGCCTTCTCGGACATATGGCAATATCTCCATGATTGTAATACAACCAAGAGGAACCAAGAATTAAGAAGCATGTTTTGGAACCATTAATCAGTGGAAAGTGATCAGGAAGTTGAATAAATCTCAATGGAGTTATGAGGAAGAAGCTATCCTACTTTCTATTCCAATGATTCATGATTAGCATGTTCGAACATATGACAATATATTCATGATTCTAATCAAAGCAGAGGAACCAAGATGTAAGAAGCACGATTTGTAACCATTAATCAATGGAAAGTGACCAGGAAGTTGAAAAAATCTCATAGGAGTTATGAGGAAGAAGCTATCCCACTTTCTATTCCAGTGATTCAAGATTAGCCTGTTCGGACATATGGCAATATCTTCATGATTCTAATCAAACTAGGAGGAACCAAGATGTAAGAAGCTTGATTTGGAACCATTAATCAGTGGAAAGTGACCAGGAAGTTGAATAAATCTCATAGGAGTTATGAGGAAGAAGCTATCCCACTTTCTATTCCAATGATTCAAGATTAGCATGTTCGGACATATGGCAATATCTTCATGATTCTAATCAAACTAGGAGGAACCAAGATGTAAGAAGCATGATTTGGAACCATTAATCAGTGGAAAGTGACCAGGAAGTTGAATAAATCTCATAGGAGTTATGAGGAAGAAGCTATCCCACTTTCTATTCCAATGATTCAAGATTAGCATGTTCGAACATATGGCAATATCTTCATGATTCTAATCAAACCAGGAGGAACCAAGATGTAAGAAGCATGATTTGGAACCATTAATCAGTGGAAAGTGACCAGGAAGTTGAATAAATCTCATAGGAGTTATGAGGAAGAAGCTATCCCACTTTCTATTCCAAGTGATTCAAGATTAGCCTGTTCGGACATATGGCAATATCTTCATGATTCTAATCAAACTAGGAGGAACCAAGATGTAAGAAGCTTGATTTGGAACCATTAATCAGTGGAAAGTGACCAGGAAGTTGAATAAATCTCATAGGAGTTATGAGGAAGAAGCTATCCCACTTTCTATTCCAATGATTCAAGATTAGCATGTTCGGACATATGGCAATATCTTCATGATTCTAATCAAACTAGGAGGAACCAAGATGTAAGAAGCTTGATTTGGAACCATTAATCAGTGGAAAGTGACCAGGAAGTTGAATAAATCTCATAGGAGTTATGAGGAAGAAGCTATCCCACTTTCTATTCCAATGATTCAAGATTAGCCTGTTCGGACATATGGCAATATCTTCATGATTCTAATCAAACTAGGAGGAACCAAGATGTAAGAAGCTTGATTTGGAACCATTAATCAGTGGAAAGTGACCAGGAAGTTGAATAAATCTCATAGGAGTTATGAGGAAGAAGCTATCCCACTTTCTATTCCAATGATTCAAGATTAGCATGTTCGGACATATGCAATATCTTCATGATTCTAATCAAACCAGGAGGAACCAAGATGTAAGAAGCATTGATTTGGAACCATTAATCAGTGGAAAGTGACCAGGAAGTTGAATAAATCTCATAGGAGTTATGAGGAAGAAGCTATCCCACTTTCTATTCCAATGATTCAAGATTAGCATGTTCGGACATATGGCAATATCTTCATGATTCTAATCAAACCAGGAGGAACCAAGATGTAAGAAGCTTGATTTGGAACCATTAATCAGTGGAAAGTGACCAGGAAGTTGAATAAATCTCATAGGAGTTATGAGGAAGAAGCTATCCCACTTTCTATTCCAATGATTCAAGATTAGCATGTTCGGACATATGGCAATATCTTCATGATTCTAATCAAACCAGGAGGAACCAAGATGTAAGAAGCATGATTGGAACCATTAATCAGTGGAAAGTGACCAGGAAGTTGAAAAAATCTCATAGGAGTTATGAGGAGAAGCATATCCTACTTTCTATTCAATGATTCAAGATTAGCCTGTTCGGACATATGGCAATATCTTCATGATTCTAATCAAACTAGGAGGAACCAAGATGTAGAAGCTTGATTGGAACCATTAATCAAGTGGAAAGTGACCAGGAAGTTGAATAAATCTCATAGGAGTTATGAGGAAGAAGCTATCCCACTTTCTATTCCAGTGATTCAGATTAGCCTGTTCGAACATATGGCAATATCTTCATGATTCTAATCAAACCAGGAGGAACCAAGATGTAAGAAGCATGATTTGGAACCATTAATCAGTGGAAAGTGACCAGGAAGTTGAATAAATCTCATAGGAGTTATGAGGAAGAAGCTATCCCACTTTCTATTCCAATGATTCAAGATTAGCCTGTTCGGACATATGGCAATATCTTCATGATTCTAATCAAACAGGAGGAACCAAGATGTAAGAAGCATGATTTGGAACCATTAATCAGTGGAAAGTGACCAGGAAGTTGAATAAATCTCATAGGAGTTATGAGGAAGAAGCTATCCCACTTTCTATTCCAATGATTCAAGATTAGCCTGTTCGGACATATGGCAATATCTTCATGATTCTAATCAAACCAGGAGGAACCAAGATGTAAGAAGCATGATTTGGAACCATTAATCAGTGGAAAGTGACCAGGAAGTTGAATAAATCTCATAGGAGTTATGAGGAAGAAGCTATCCCACTTTCTATTCCAATGATTCAAGATTAGCCTGTTCGGACATATGGCAATATCTTCATGATTCTAATCAAACTAGGAGGAACCAAGATGTAAGAAGCTTGATTTGGAACCATTAATCAGTGGAAAGTGACCAGGAAGTTGAATAAATCTCATAGGAGTTATGAGGAAGAAGCTATCCCACTTTCTATTCCAGTGATTCAAGATTAGCATGTTCGAACATATGGCAATATCTTCATGATTCTAATCAAACCAGGAGGAACCAAGATGTAAGAAGCTTGATTTGGAACCATTAATCAGTGGAAAGTGACCAGGAAGTTGAATAAATCTCATAGGAGTTATGAGGAAGAAGCTATCCCACTTTCTATTCCAATGATTCAAGATTAGCATGTTCGAACATATGGCAATATCTTCATGATTCTAATCAAACCAGGAGGAACCAAGATGTAAGAAGCATGATTTGGAACCATTAATCAGTGGAAAGTGACCAGGAAGTTGAATAAATCTCATAGGAGTTATGAGGAAGAAGCTATCCCACTTTCTATTCCAATGATTCAAGATTAGCCTGTTCGGACATATGGCAATATCTTCATGATTCTAATCAAACTAGGAGGAACCAAGATGTAAGAAGCATGATTTGGAACCATTAATCAGTGGAAAGTGACCAGGAAGTTGAATAAATCTCATAGGAGTTATGAGGAAGAAGCTATCCCACTTTCTATTCTAGTGATTCAAGATTAGCATGTTCGGACATATGGCAATATCTTCATGATTCTAATCAAACCAGGAGGAACCAAGATGTAAGAAGCATGATTTGGAACCATTAATCAGTGGAAAGTGACCAGGAAGTTGAAAAAATCTCATAGGAGTTATGAGGAAGAAGCTATCCCACTTTCTATTCCAGTGATTCAAGATTAGCCTTCTCGGACATATGGCAATATCTTCATGATTCTAATCAAACTAGGAGGAACCAAGAATGTAAGAAGCATGATTTGGAACCATTAATCAGTGGAAAGTGACCAGGAAGTTGAATAAATCTCATAGGAGTTATGAGGAAGAAGCTATCCCACTTCTATTCCAATGATTCAAGATTAGCATGTTCGGACATATGGATATATCTTCATGATTTTAATCAAACAGGAGGAACCAAGATGTAAGAAGCATGATTTGGAACCATTAATCAGTGGAAAGTGACCAGGAAGTTGAAAAAATCTCATAGGAGTTATGAGGAAGAAGCTATCCCACTTTCTATTCCTGTGATTCAAGATTAGCCTACTCAGACATATGGCAATATCTTCATCATTCTAATCAAAATAGGAGGAACCAGGATGTAAGAAGCTTGATTTGGAACCATTAATCAGTGGAAAGTAAAAGGAAGTTGAATAAATCTCATATGAGTTATGAGGAAGAAGCTATCCCACTTTCTATTCCAATGATTCAAGATTAGCATGTTCGGACATATGGCAATATCTTCATGATTCAAACCAAACTAGGAGGAACCAAGAAGTAAGAAGCATGATTTGGAACCATTAATCAGTGGAAAGTGACCAGGAAGTTGAATAAATCTCATATGAGTTATGAGGAAGAAGCTATCCCACTTTCTATTCCAATGATTCAAGATTAGCATGTTCGAACATATGGCAATATCTTCATGATTCTAATCAAACTAGGAGGAACCAAGATGTAAGAAGCATGATTTGGAACCATTAATCAGTAGAAAGTGACCAGGAAGTTGAAAAAATCTCATAGGGAGTTATGAGGAAGAAGCTATCCCACTTTCTATTCCAATGATTCAAGATTAGCCTGTTGCGTACAACTATGGCAACTATCGTCATGATTTAAATCAAAACTAGGAGGAACCAAGAAGTAAGAAGCATTGATTTGGAAACCATTAATCAGTGGAACAGTGGACTAGGAAGGTTGAATAAATCTCATAGGAGTTATGAGGGAAGATGCGTATCCCACTTTCTATTCTGTGATTAAGATTAGCCCTTTTCACATATGGCATATTCTTTCCATGATTCTAATCAAGACCAGAAGGAACAATATATAAGAAGCATGATTTGGAACCATTAATAATGGAAAGTGACAGGAAGTTGAAACAATCTCTCAGGAGTTATGGCGCGAAGCGTATCCACTTTTCTTATTTTAGTGATCAAAATAGCCTGCTTAGGACATATGACAATATCTTCATGATTCTAATCAAAACCAGGAGGAACCAAGATGTAAGAAAGCTTGATTTGGAAAACCATTTAATCATGGAAAGTTACCAGGAAGTTGGAAAAAATCTCATAGGAGTTATAGAGGAAGAAGCTATCCCACTTTCTATTCCATGATTCCAGATTAGCCTGTTCGAACATATGGCAATATCTTCATGATTCTAATCAAACCAGGAGGAACCAAAGATGTAAGAAGCATGATTTGGAACCATTAATCAGTGGAAAGTGACCAGGAAGTTGAAAAAATCTCATAGGAGTTATGAGGAAGAAGCTATCCCCACTTTCTATTCCAGTGATTCAAGATTAGCCTGTTCGACATATGGCAATATCTTCATGATTCTAATCAAACCAGGAGGAACCAAGATGTAAGAAGCATGATTGGAACCATTAATCAGTGGAAAGTGACCAGGAAGTTGAATAAATCTCATAGGAGTTATGAGGAAGAAGCTATCCCACTTTCTATTCCAGTGATTCAAGATTAGCATGTTCGGACATATGGCAATATCTTCATGATTCTAATCAAACTAGGAGGAACCAAGATGTAAGAAGCATTGATTGGAACATTAATCAGTGGAAAGTGACCAGGAAGTTGAAAAAATCTCATAGGAGTTATGAGGAAGAAGTTATCCCACTTTCTATTTCCAGTGATTCAAGATTAGCCTGCTCAGACATATGGCAATATCTTCATGATTCTAATCAAACATAGGAGGAACCAGATGTAAGAAGCTTGATTTGGAACCATTAATCAGTGGAAAGTGACCAGGAAGTTGAATAAATCTCATAGGAGTTATGAGGAAGAAGCTATCCCACTTTCTATTCCTATGATTCCAGATTAGCCTGTTCGAACATATGGCAATATCTTCATGATTCTAATCAAACCAGGAGGAACCAAGATGTAAGAAGCATGATTTGAACCATTAATCAGTGGAAAGTGACCAGGAAGTTGAATAAATCTCATAGGAGTTAGAGGAAGAAGCTATCCCACTTTCTATTCCAATGATTCAAGATTAGCCTACTCGGACATATGGCAATATCTTCATGATTCTAATCAAACCAGGAGAACCAAGATGTAAGAAGCATGATTTGGAACCATTAATCAGTGGAAAGTGACTAGGAAGTTGATAAATTCATAGGAGTTATGAGGAAGAAGCTATCCCACTTTATATTCCAGAGATTCAAGATTAGCCTTCTCGGCCATATGGCAATATCTTCATGATTCTAATCAAACCAGGAGGAACCGAGAAGTAAGAAGCATGATTTGGAACCATTAATCAGTGGAAAGTGACCAGGAGGTTGAATAAATCTCATTGGAGTTATGAGGAAGAAGCTATCCCACTTATTATTCTAATGATTCAAGATTAGCATGTTCGGACAGATGGCAATATCTTCATGATTCTAATCAAAACAGGAGGAACCAAGATGTAAGAAGCATGATTTGGAACCATTAATCAGTGGAAAGTGACCAGGAAGTTGAAAAAAATCTTAGTGGAGTTATGAGGAAGAAGCTATCGCACTTTCTATTCCAATGATTCAAGATTAGCATGTTTGTACATATGGCTATATCTTTATGATTCTAATCAAACAAGAGGAACCAAGATGTAAGAACCATGATTTGGAACCAGTAATCAGTGGAAAGTGACCAGGAAGTTGAATAAATCTCATAGGAGCTAGAGGATGAAGCTATCCCACTTTCTATTCCAATGATTCAAGATTAGCCTGTTGGACATATGGCAATATCTTCATGATTCTAATCAAACCAGGAGCAACCAAGATGTAAGAAGCATGATTTGGAACCATTAATCAGTGGAAAGTGACCAGGAAGTTGAATAAATCTCATAAGAGTTATGAGGAAGAAGCTATCCCACTTTCTATTCAAGTGATTTAAGATTAGCCTGCTCGGACATATGGCAAGATCTTCATTATTCTAATCAAACAGGAGAAACCAAGATGTAAGAAGCATGATTGGAACCATTAATCAGTGGAAAGTGACTAGGAAGTTGAAAAAATTCATAGGAGTTATGAGGAAGAAGCTATCCCACTTTATATTCCAGAGATTCAAGATTAGCCTTCTCGGCCATATGGCAATATCTTCATGATTCTAATCAAACCAGGAGGAACCGAGAAGTAAGAAGCATGATTTGGAACCATTAATCAGTGGAAAGTGACCAGGAGGTTGAATAAATCTCATTGGAGTTATGAGGAAGAAGCTATCCCACTTTCTATTCCAATGATTCAAGATTAGCATGTTCGGACATATGGCAATATCTTCATGATTCTAATCAAACAGGAGGAACCAAGATGTAAGAAGCATGATTTGGAACCATTAATCAGTGGAAAGTGACCAGAAAGTTGAAAAAATCTCAGTGGAGTTATGAGGAAGAAGCTATCCCACTTTCTATTCCAATGATTCAAGATTAGCATGTTCGTACATATGGCTATATCTTTATGATTCTAATCAAACCAAGAGGAACCAAGATGTAAGAAGCCATGATTTGGAACCAGTAATCAGTGGAAAGTGACCAGGAAGTTGAATAAATCTCATAGGAGCTAAGAGGATGAAGCTATCCCACTTTCTATTCCAATGATTCAAGATTAGCCTGTTTGGACATATGGCAATATCTTCATGATTCTAATCAAACCAGGAGCAAACCAAGATGTAAGAAGCATGATTTGGAACCATTAATCAGTGGAAAGTGACCAGGAAGTTGAATAAATCTCATAAGAGTTATGAGGAAGAAGCTATCCCACTTTCTATTCCAGTGATTTAAGATTAGCCTGCTCGGACATATGGCAAGATCTTCATTATTCTAATCAAACCAGGGAGAAACCAAGATGTAAGAAGCATGATTTGGAACCATTAATCAGTGGAAAGTGACTAGGAAGTTGAAAAATTTCATAGGAGTTATGAGGAAGAAGCTATCCCACTTTATATTCCAGAGATTCAAGATTAGCCTTCTCGGCCATATGGCAATATCTTCATGACTCTAATCAAACCAGGAGGAACCGAGAAGTAAGAAGCATGATTTGGAACCATTAATCAGTGGAAAGTGACCAGGAGGTTGAATAAATCTCATTGGAGTTATGAGGAAGAAGCTATCCCACTTATTATTCCAATGATTCAAGATTAGCATGTTCGGACAGATGGCAATATCTTCATGATTCTAATCAAAACAGGAGGAACCAAGATGTAAGAAGCATGATTTGGAACCATTAATCAGTGGAAAGTGACCAGAAAGTTGAAAAAATATCTAGTGGAGTTATGAGGAAGAAGCTATCGCACTTTCTATTCCAATGATTCAAGATTAGCATGTTCGTACATATGGCTATATCTTTATGATTCTAATCAAACCAAGAGGAACCAAGATGTAAGAACCATGATTTGGAACCAGTAATCAGTGGAAAGTGACCAGGAAGTTGAATAAATCTCATAGGAGCTAAGAGGATGAAGCTATCCCACTTTCTATTCCAATGATTCAAGATTAGCCTGTTTGGACATATGGCAATATCTTCATGGTTCTAATCAAACCAGGAGCAACCAAGATGTAAGAAGCATGATTTGGAACCATTAATCAGTGGAAAGTGACCAGGAAGTTGAATAAATCTCATAAGAGTTATGAGGAAGAAGCTATCCCACTTTCTATTCAGTGATTTAAGATTAGCCTGCTCGGACATATGGCAAGATCTTCATTATTCTAATCAAACCAGGAGAAACCAAGATGTAAGAAGCATGATTTGGAACCATTAATCAGTGGAAAGTGACTAGGAAGTTGAAAAAATTCATAGGAGTTATGAGGAAAAAGCTATCCCACTTTATATTCCAGAGATTCAAGATTAGCCTTCTCGGCCATATGGCAATATCTTCATGACTCTAATCAAACCAGGAGGAACCGAGAAGTAAGAAGCATGATTTGGAACCATTAATCAGTGGAAAGTGACCAGGAGGTTGAATAAATCTCATTGGAGTTATGAGGAAGAAGCTATCCCACTTATTATTCCAATGATTCAAGATTAGCATGTTCGGACAGATGGCAATATCTTCATGATTCTAATCAAAACAGGAGGAACCAAGATGTAAGAATCATGATTTGGAATCATAAATCAGTGGAAATGACCAGAAAGTTGAAAAAATATCAGTGGAGTTATGAGGAAGAAGCTATCGCACTTTCTATTCCAATGATTCTAGATTAGCATGTTTGTACATATGGCTATATCTTTATGATTCTAATCAAACCAAGAGGAACCAAGATGTAAGACCCATGATTTAGAACCAGTAATCAGTGGAAAGTGACCAGGAAGTTGAATAAATCTCATAGGAGCTAAGAGGATGAAGCTATCCCACTTTCTATTCCAATGATTCAAGATTAGCATGTTTGGACATATGGCAATATCTTCATGGTTCTAATCAAACCAGGAGAAACCAAGATGTAAGAAGCATGATTTGGAAACATTAATCAGTGGAAAGTGACCAGGAAGTTGAATAAATCTCATAAGAGTTATGAGGAAGAAGCTATCCCACTTTCTATTCCAATGATTCAAGATTAGCATGTTTGTACATATGGCAATATCTTCATGATTCTAATCAAACCAGGAGGAACCAAGATGTAAGAAGCATGATTTGGAACCATTAATCAGTGGAAAGTGACCAGGAAGTTGAATAAATCTCATAGGAGTTATGAGGAAGAAGCTATCCCACTTTATATTCCAATGATTCAAGATTAGCTTGTTCGGACATATGGCAATATCTTCATGATTCTAATCAAACCAGGAGGAACCAAGATGTAAGAAGCATGATTTGGAACCATTAATCAGTGGAAAGTGACCAGGAAGTTGAATAAATCTCATAGGAGTTATGAGGAAGAAGCTATCCCACTTTCTATTCCAGTGATTCCAGATTAGCATGTTCGAACATATGGCAATATCTTCATGATTCTAATCAAACCAGGAGGAACCAAGATGTAAGAAGCATGATTTGGAACCATTAATCAGTGGAAAGTGACCAGGAAGTTGAAAAAATCTCATAGGAGTTATGAGGAAGAAGCTATCACACTTTATATTCCAGTGATTCAGGAGTAACCTTCTCGGACATATGGCAATATCTTCATGAGTATAATCAAACTAGGAGGAACCAAGATGTAAGAAGCTTGATTTGGAACCATTAATCAGTGGAAAGTGACCAGGAAGTTGAATAAATCTCATAGGAGTTAAGAGGAAGAAGCTATCCCACTTTCTGTTCCTATGATTCCAGATTAGCTTGTTCGAATATATGGCAATATCTCCGTGATTCTAATCAAACCAGGAGGAACCAAGATGTAAGAAGCATGATTTGTAACCATTAATTGGTGGAAAGTGACCAGGAAGTTGAATAAATCTTATAGGAGTTATGAGGAAGAATCTATTCCACTTTCTATTCCAATGATTCAAGATTAGCATGTTCGGACATATGACACTATCTTCATGATTCTAATAAAAATAGGAGGAAAAAGATGTAAGAAGTATTTATTTGGAACCATTAATCAGTGGAAAGTGACCAGGAATTTGAAAAAATCTCATAGGAGTTATGAGGAAGAAGCTATCCTACTTTCTATTCAAGTGATTCCAGATTAGCCTGTTTGAGTATATGGCAATATCTTAATGATTCTAATCAAACCAAAAGGAACCAAGATGTAAGAAGTATGATTTGGAACCATTAATCAGTGGAAAGTGACTAGGAAGTTGAAAAAATCTCATAGGAGTTGTGAGGAAGAAGCTATCCCACTTTATATTCCAATGATTCAAGATTAGCCTTCTCGAACATATATCAATATCTTCATAATTCTAATCAAACCAGGAGCAACCAAGTAGTAAGAAACATGATTTGGAACCATTAATCAGTGGAAAGTGACCAGGAAGTTGAATAAATCTCATAGGAGTTATGAGGAAGAAGCTATCCCACTTTCTATTCGAATGATTAAAGATTAACCTTCTCGGACATATGGCAATATCTTCATGATTCTAATCAAACCAAGTGGAACCAAGATGTAAGAAGCTTGATTTGGAACCATTAATCAGTGGAAATTGACCAGGAAGTTGAATAAATCTTATAGGAGTTATGAGGAAGAAGCTATCCCACTTTCTATTCCAATGATTCAAAATTAGCCTGTTCGAACATATGGCAATATCTTCATGATTCTAATCAAACCATGAGGAACCAAAATGTAAGAAGCATGATTTGGAACCAGTAATCAGTGGAAAGTGACCAGGAAGTTGAATAAATCTCATAGGAGTTATGAGGCAAAAGCTATCCCACTTTTTATTTCAATGATTCAAGATTAGCATGTTCGAACGTATGGCAATATCTTCATGATTCTAATCAAACCAGGAGGAACCAAGATGTAAGAAGCATGATTTGGGACCATTAATCAGTGGAAAGTTAGCAGGAAGTTGAAAAAATCTCATAGGAGTTATGAGGAAGAAGCTATCTCACTTTATATTCCAGTGATTCAAGAGTAGCCTTCTCGGACATATGGCAATATGTCCATGATTGTAATAAACAAGGAGGAACCAAGAATTAAGAAGCATGTTTTGGAACCATTAATCAGTGGAAAGTGATCAGGAAGTTGAATAAATCTCAAAAGAGTTATGAGGAAGAAGCTATCCTACTTTCTATTCCAATGATTCATGATTAGCATGTTCGAACATATGACAATATATTCATGATTCTAATCAAAGCAGAAGGAACCAAGATGTAAGAAGCACGATTTGTAACCATTAATCAGTGGAAAGTGACCAGGAAGTTGAAAAAATCTCATAGGAGTTATGAGGAAGAAGCTATCCTAGTTCCTATTCATGTGATTCAAGATTAGCCTACTCAGACATATGGCAATATCTTCATCATTCTATTCAAAATAGGAGGAACTAGGATGTAAGAAGCTTGATTTGGAACCATTATTCAGTGGAAAATGACCAGGAAGTTGAATAAATTTCATAGGAGTTATGTGGAAGAAGCTATCCCACTTTCTATTCCTATGATTCCAGATTAGCTTGTTCGAACCAGAAGGAAGCAAGATGTAAGAAGCATGATTTGGAAACATTAATCAGTGGAAAGTGACCAGGAAGTTGAAAAATCTCATAGGAGTTATGAGGAAGAAGCTATCCCACTTTCTATTCCAGTGATTCAAGATTAGCCATGTTCGGACATATGGCAATATCTTCATGATTCTAATCAAACAGGAGGAACCAAGATGTAAGAAGCATGATTTGGAACCATTAATCAGTGGAAAGTGACCAGGAAGTTGAATAAATCTCATAGGAGTTATGAGGAAGAAGCTATCCCACTTTCTATTCCAGTGATTCAAGATTAGCCTGTTCGGACATATGGCAATATCTTCATGATTCTAATCAAACCAGGAGGAACCAAGATGTAAGAAGCTTGATTTGGAACCATTAATCAGTGGAAAGTGACCAGGAAGTTGAATAAATCTCATAGGAGTTAAGAGGAAGAAGCTATCCCACTTTCTATTCCAGTGATTCAAGATTAGCCTGTTCGAACATATGGCAATATCTTCATGATTCTAATCAAACCAGGAGGAACCAAGATATAAGAAGCATGATTTGGAACCATTAATCAGTGGAAATTGACCAGGAAGTTGAAAAAATCTCATAGGAGTTATGATGAAGAAGCTATCCCACTTTTTATTTCAGTGATTCAAGATTAGCATGTTCGAATATATGGCAATATCTTCTTGATTCTAATCAATCCAAGAGGAACCAAGATGTAAGAAGTATGTTTTGGAACCCATTAATCAGTGGAAAGTGACAATGAAGTTTAATAAATCTCATAGGATATAAAAGGAAGAAGTAATCCCACTTTCTATTCCAATGATTCAAGATTAGCCTGTTCGAACATATGGCAATATCTTCATGATTCTAATCAAAACCACGAGGAACCAAGATGTAAGAAGGCATTATTTTAAACCAGTAATCAGTGGAAAGTGACCAGGATGTTGAATAAATCTCATAGGAGTTATGAGGAAGAATCTATTGCACTTTCTATTCCAATGATTCAAGATTAGCCTTTTTCGGACATATGGGAATATCTTCATGATTCTAATAAAACTAGGAGGAAACAAGATGTAAGAAGCATTGATTTGGAACCATTAATCAGTGGAAAGTGACCAGGAAGTTGAAAAAATCTCATAGGAGTTATGAGGAAGAAGCTACCCTACTTTCTATTCCAATGATTCAAGATTAGCATGTTCGTACATATGGCAATATCTTCATGATTATGATCAAACCAAGAGGAAACAAGGTGTAAGAAGAATGATTTTGAAACCATTAATCAGTGTAAAGTAACCAGGAAGTTGAATAAATCTCATAGGAGTTATGAGGAAGAAGCTATCCCACTTTCTATTGCAATGATTCAAGATTACTTGTTCGGATATATGGATATATCTTCATGATTTTAGTCAAACTTAGGAGGAAACAAGATGTAAGTATCTTGACTTGGAACCATTAATCAGTGGTAAGTGACCATGAAGTAGAATAAATCTCATAGGAGTTAGCCTGTTCGAACATATGGCAATATCTTCATGATTCTAATCAAACCAGGAGGAAACAAGATGTAAGAAGCATGATTAGGAACCATTAATCAGTGGAAATTACCAGGAAGTTGAAAAAATCTCATAGAAGTTATGAGGAAGAAGCTATCCCACTTTTTATTTCTGTGATTCAAGATTAGCATGTTCGAACGTATGGCAATATCTTCATGATTCTAATCAAACCAGGAGGAACCAAGATGTAAGAAGCATGATTAGGAACCATTAATCAGTGGAAAGTTAGCAGGAAGTTGAAAAAATCTCATAGGAGTTATGAGGAAGAAGCTATCTCACTTTATATTCCAGTGATTCAAGACTAGCCTTCTCGGACATATGGCAATATCTCCATGATTGTAATACAACCAAGAGGAACCAAGAATTAAGAAGCATGTTTTGGAACCATTAATCAGTGCAAAGTGATCAGGAAGTTGAATAAATCTCAATGGAGTTATGAGGAAGAAGCTATCCTACTTTCTATTCCAATGATTCATGATTAGCTGCTCGATATGGCAATATCTTCATGATTCTAATAAAACAGGAGGAACCAAGATGTAAAGAAGCATGATTTGGAACCATTAATCAGTGGAAAGTTACCAGGAAGTTGAATAAATCTCATAGGAGTTATGAGGAAGAAGCTTATCCCACTTTCTATTCCAGTGATTCCAAGATTAGCCTGCTCGACATATGGCAATATCTTCATGATTCTTAATCAAACCAGGAGGAACCAAGATGTAAGAAGCTTGATTTGGAACCATTATCAGTGGAAAGTGACCAGGAAGTTGAAAAAATCTCATAGGAGTTATGAGGAAGAAGCTATCCCACTTTCTATTCCATGATTCCAGATTAGCCTTGTTCGAACATATGGCAATATCTTCATGTTCTAATCAAACCAGAGGAACCAAGATGTAAGAAGCATGATTTGGAACATTAATCAGTGGGAAAGTGACCAGGAAGTTTGAATAAATCTCATAGGAGTTATGAGGAAGAGCTATCCCACTTTCTATTCCAATGATTCAAGATTAGCCTGCTCGGACATATGGCAAGATCTTCATTATTCTAATCAAACCAGGAGAAACCAAGATGTAAGAAGCATGATTTTGAACCATTAATCAGTGGAAAGTGACTAGGAAGTTGATAAAATTTCATAGGAGTTATGAGGAAGAAGCTATCCCACTTTATATTCCAGAGATTCAAGATTAGCCTTCTCGCCATATGGCAATATCTTCATGACTCTAATCAAACCAGGAGGAACCGAGAAGTAAGAAGCATGATTTGGAACCATTAATCAGTGGAAAGTGACCAGGAGGTTGAATAAATCTCATTGGAGTTATGAGAAAGAAGCTATCCCACTTATTATTCCAATGATTCAAGATTAGCATGTTCGGACAGATGGCAATATCTTCATGATTCTAATCAAAACAGGAGGAACCAAGATGTAAGAAGCATGATTTGGAACCATTAATCAGTGGAAAGTGACCAGGAAGTTGAAAAAATCTTAGTGGAGTTATGAGGAAGAAGCTATCGCACTTTCTATTCCAATGATTCAAGATTAGCATGTTCGTACATATGGCAATATCTTCATGATTCTAATCAAACCAGGAGGAACCAAGATGTAAGAAGCATGATTTGGAACCAGTAATCAGTGGAAAGTGACCAGGAAGTTGAATAAATCTCATAGGAGCTAAGAAGATGAAGCTATCCCACTTTCTATTCCAATGATTCAAGATTAGCCTGTTTGGAACATATGACAATATCTTCATGATTCTAATCAAACCAGGAGCAACCAAGATGTAAGAAGCATGATTGGAACCATTAATCAGTGGAAAGTGACCAGGAAGTTGAATAAATCTCATAAGAGTTATGAGGAAGAAGCTATCCCACTTTCTATTCAAGTGATTTAAGATTAGCCTGCTCGGACATATGACAATATCTTCATTATTCTAATCAAACCAGGAGAAACCAAGATGTAAGAAGCATTGATTTGGAACCATTAATCAGTTGGAAAGTGACTAGGAAGTTGAAAAAATCTCATAGGAGTTATGAGGAAGAAGCTATCCCACTTTCTATTCCAGTGATTCAAGATTAGCCTGCTCGGACATATGGCAATATCTTCATGATTCTAATCAAACAAGGAGGAACCAAGATGTAAGAAGCTTGATTTGGAACCATTAATCAGTGGAAAGTGACCCGGAAGTTGAATAAATCTCAAAGGAGTTATGAGGAAGAAGTTATCCCACTTTCTATTCCAGTGATTCAAGATTAGCCTGTTCGGACATATGGCAATATCTTCATGATTCTAATCAAACCACGAGGAACCAAGATGTAAGAAAGCATGATTTGGAACCAATTAATCAGTGGAAAGTGACCAGGAAGTTGAAAAATCTCATAGGAGTTATGAGGAAGAAGCTATCCCACTTTCTATTCCAGTGATTCAAGATTAGGCTGCTCGAACATATGGCAATATCTTCATGATTCTAATCAAACTACGAGGAACCAAGATGTAAGAAGAATTATTTGGAACAATTAATCAATGGAAAGTGACCAGGAAGTTGAATAAATCTCATAAGAGTTATGAGGAAGAAGCTATTCCCACTTTCTATTCAGTGATTTAAGATTAGCCTGCTCGGACATATGGCAAGATCTTCATTATTCTAATCAAACCAGGAGGAACCAAGATGTAAAAAGCATGATTTTGAACCATTAATCAGTGGAAAGTGACTAGGAAGTTGAAAAATCTCATAGGAGTTATGAGGAAGAAACTATCCCACTTTATATTCCAATGATTCAATATTAGCCTTCTCGGCCATATGGCAATATCTTCATGATTCTAATCAAACCACGAGGAACCAAGAAGTAAGAAGCATGATTTGGAACCATTAATCAGTGGAAAGTGACCAGGACGTTGAATAAATCTCATAGGAGTTATGAGGAAGAAGTTATCCCACTTTCTATTCCAATGATTCAAGATTAGCATGTTCGGACATATGGCAATATCTTCATGATTCTAATCAAACCAGGAGGAACCAAGATGTAAGAAGCATGATTTGGAACCAATAATCAGTGGAAAGTGACCAGGAAGTAAAAAATCTCATAGGAGTTATGAGGAAGAAGCTATCCCACTTTCCATTCCCATGATTCAAGATTAGCATGTTCGTACATATGGCAATATCTTCATGATTCTAATCAAACCAAGAGGAACCAAGATGTAAGAACCATGATTTTGGAACCATAATCATGGAAAGTGACCAGGATGTTGAATAAATCTCATCAGGAGATAGAGGAAGAAGCTATCCCACTTTTTATTCTAATGATTCAAGATTAGCCTTCTCGGACATATGGCAAGATCTTCATGATTCTAATCAAACTAGGAGGAACTAAGATGTAAGAAGCTTGATTTGGAACCATTAATCAGTGGAAAGTGACCAGGAAGTTGAAAAAATCTCATAGGAGATATGAGGAAGAAGCTATCCCAGTTTCTATTCCTGTGATTCAAGATTAGCCTGCTCGGACATATGGCAATATCTTCATGATTTTAATCAAAATAGGAGGAACCAAGATGTAAAAAGCATGATTTGGAACCATTAATCAGTGGAAAGTTACCAGGAAGTTGAATAAATCTCATAGGAGTTATGATGAAGAATATATCCCACTTTCTATTCCAGTGATTCCAGATTAGCCTGTTTGAATATATGGCAATATCTTCATGATTCTAATCAAACCCGAAGGAACCAAGATGTAAAAAGCATGATTTGGTACCATTAATCAGTGCAAAGTGACTAGGAAGTTGAAAAAAATCTCATAGGAGTTATGAGGAAGAAGCTACCCTACTTTATTTTCTAATAATTCAAGATTAGCCTTCTCAGACATATGGCAATATCTTGATGATTCTAACCAAACCAGGAGGAACCAAGAAGTAAGAAGCATGATTTGGAACCATTAATCAGTGGAAAGTGACCAGGAAGTTGAATAATTCTTATAGGAGTTACGAGGAAGAAGCTATCCCACTTTCTATTCCAATGATTCCAGATTAGCCTGTTTGAATATATGGCAATATCTTCATGTTTTTAATCAAACCAGGAGGAACCAAGATGTAAGAAGAATGATTTGGTACCATTAATCAGTGCAAAGTGACCAGGATGTTGAATAAATCTCATCAGAGATAGGAGGAAGAAGCTATCCCACTTTTTATTCTAATGATTCAAGATTAGCCTTCTCGGACATATGGCAAGATCTTCATGATTCTAATCAAACTAGGAGGAACTAAGATGTAAGAAGCTTGATTTTGAACCATTAATCAGTGGAAAGTGACCAGGAAGTTGAAAAATCTCATAGGAGATATGAGGAAGAAGCTATCCCAGTTTCTATTCCTGTGATTCAAGATTAGCCTGCTCGGACATATGGCAATATCTTCATGATTTTAATCAAAATAGGAGGAACCAAGATGTAAAAAGCATGATTTGGAACCATTAATCAGTGGAAAGTTACCAGGAAGTTGAATAAATCTCATAGGAGTTATGATGAAGAATATATCCCACTTTCTATTCCAGTGATTCCAGATTAGCCTGTTTGAATATATGGCAATATCTTCATGATTCTAATCAAACCCGAAGGAACCAAGATGTAAAAAGCATGATTTGGTACCATTAATCAGTGCAAAGTGACTAGGAAGTTGAAAAAAATCTCATAGGAGTTATGAGGAAGAAGCTACCCTACTTTATTTCTAATAATTCAAGATTAGCCTTCTCAGACATATGGCAATATCTTGATGATTCTAACCAAACCAGGAGGAAACAAGATGTAAGAAGCATGATTTGGGAACCATTAATAAGTGGAAAGTGACCAGGAAGTTGAATAAATCTCATAGGAGTTATGAGGAAGAAGCTATCCTAGTTTCTATTCCTGTGATTCAAGATTAGCCTGCTCGACATATGGCAATATCTTCATGATTTTAATCAAAATAGGAGGAACCAAGATGTAAAAGCATGATTTGGAACCATTAATCAGTGGAAAGTTACCAGGAAGTTGAATAAATCGCATAGGAGTTATGAGGAAGAACCTATCCTACTTTCTATTCCGATGATCCAGATTAGCCTGTTTGAATATATGGCAATATCTTCATGATTCTAATCAAACCCGAAGGAACCAAGATGTAAGAAGCATGATTTGGTACCATTAATCAGTTCAAAGTGACTAGGAAGTTTAAAAAATCTCATAGGAGTTGTGAGGAAGAAGCTACCCTACTTTATATTCTAATAATTCAAGATTAGCCTTCTCAGTGGCAATATCTTGATGATTCTAACCAAACCAGGAGGAACCAAGAAGTAAGAAGCATGATTTGGAACCATTAATCAGTGGAAAGTGACCAGGAAGCTGAAAAAATCTCATAGGAGTTATATGGAAAAGCTATCCCACTTTATATTCCAATGATTCAAGATTAGCATGTTCGTACATATGACAATATCTTCATGATTCTAATCAAACCAAGAGGAACCAGGATGTAAGAAGCATGATTTGGAACCAGTAATCAGTGGAAAGTGACCAGGAAGTTGAATAAGTCTCATTGGAGCTAAGAGGAAGAAGCTTTCCCACTTCTAATCCAATGATTCAAGATTAGCATGTTCGGACATATGGCAATATCTTCATGATTCTAATCAAACCACGAGGAACCAAGATGTAAGAAGTATGATTTGGAACCATTAATCAGTGGAAAGTTACCTGGAAGTTGAATAAATCTCATAGGAGTTATGAGGAAGAAGCTATCCCACTTTATATTCCAGTTATTTAAGATTAGCCTGCTCGTACATATGGCAAGATCTTCATTATTTTAATCAAACCAGGAGGAAACAAGAAGTAAGAATCTTGATTTTGAACCATTGATCAGTAGAAAGAGACCAGGAAGTTGAAAAAATCTCATAGGAGTCATGAGGAAGAAGCTATCCCAGTTTCTATTCCTGTAATTCAAGATTAGCCTGGTCGGACATATGGCAATATCTTCATGATTCTAAACAAACCAGGAGGAACCAAGAAGTAATAGGCATGATTTTTAACCATTAATCAGTGGAAAGTGACCAGGAAGTTGAATAAATCTCATAGGAGTTATGAGGAAGAAGCTATCCCACTTTCAATTCCAATGATTCAAGATTAGCATGTTCGGACATATGGCAATATCTTCGTGATTCTAGTCAAACCATGAGGAACCAAGATGTAAGAAGCATGATTTCGAACCATTAATCAGTGGAAAGTGACCAGGAAGTTGAAAAAATTTCATAGGAGTTATGAGGAAGAAGCTATCCCATTTTCTATCCCATGATTCAAGATTAGAATGTTCGTACATATGGCAATATCTTCATGATTCTAACCAAACCAGGAGGAACCAAGAATTAAGAAGCATGATTTGGAACCATTAATCAGTGGAAAGTGACCAGGAAGTTGAATAATTCTTATAGGAGTTACGAGGAAGAAGCTATCTCACTTTCTATTCCAATGATTCAAGATTGGCTTGTTCGGACATATGGCAAGATCTTCATGATTCTAATCAACTAGGAGGAACTAAGATGTAAGAAGCTTGATTTTGAACCATTAATCATGTAGAAGGTGACGAGGAAGTTGAAAAAATCTCATAGGAGTTATGAGGAAGAAGCTATCCCAGTTTCTATTCTTGTGATTCAAGATTAGCCTGCTCGGACATATGGCAATATGTTCATGATTTTAATCAAACTAAGAGGAACCAAGATGTAAAAGCATGATTTGCACCATTAATCAGTGGAAAGTTACAGGGAAGTTGAATAAATCTCATAGAAGTTATGATGAAGAATATATCCCACTTTCTATTCCAATGATTCTAGATTAGCCTGTTTGAATATATGACAATATCTTCATGATTCTAATCAAACCCGATTGAACCAAGATGTAAGAAGCATGATTTGGTACCATTAATCAGTGCAAAGTGACTCAGGAAGTCGAAAAAAATCTTATAGGAGTTATAGGAGAAGCTACCCTCTTTATATTCCAGTGATTCAAGATTAGCCTGTTCGGACATATGGCAATATCTTCATGATTCTAATCAAACCAGGAGGAACCAAGATTAAGAAGCATGATTTGGAACCATTAATCAGTGGAAAGTGACCAGGAAGTTGAATAAATCTCATAGGAGTTATGAGGAAGAAGCTATCCCACTTTATATTCAGTGATTCAAGATTAGCCTGTTCGAACATATGGCAATATCTTCATGATTCTAATCAAACCAGGAGGAACCAAGATGTAAGAAGCATGATTTGGAACCATTAATCAGTGGAAAGTGACCAGGAAGTTGAAAAATCTCATAGGAGTTATGAGGAAGAAGCTATCCCACTTTCTATTCCAGTGATTCAAGATTAGCCATGTTCGGACATATGGCAATATCTTCATGATTCTAATCAAACTAGGAGGAACCAAGATGTAAGAAGCTGATTTGGAACCATTAATCAGTGGAAAGTTACCTGGAAGTTGAATAAATCTCATAGGAGTTATGAGGAAGAAGCTATCCCACTTTGTATTCCAGTTATTTAAATTAGCATGCTCGGACATATGGCAAGATCTTTATTGTTCTAATCAAACCAGGAGGAACCAAGATGTAAGAAGCCTGATTTTGAACCACTGATCAGTGGAACGTGACCAGGAAGTTGAAAAAATCTCATAGGAGTTAAGAGGAAGAAGCTATCCCACTTTCTATTCCAATGATTCCAGATTAGCATGTTCGAACATATGGCAATATCTTCATGATTCTAATCAAACCAGGAGGAACCAAGATGTAAGAATCATGATTTGGAACCATTAATCAGTGGAAAGTGACCAGGAAGTTGAAAAAATCTCATAAGAGTTATGAGGAAGAAGCTATCCCACTTTATATTCCAGTGATTCAAGATTAACCTTCTCGGAAATATGGCAATATCTTCATGATTCTAACCAAACTAGGAGAACCAAGATGTAAGAAGCACGCTTTGTAACCATTAATTAGTGGAAAGTTACCAGGAAGTTGAATAAATCTCATAGGAGTTAAGAGGAAGAAGCTATTCGACTTTCTATTCCTGTGATTCCAGATAAGCCTGTTTGAATGTATGGCAATATCTTCATGTTTCTAATCAAACCAGGAGGAACCAAGATGTAAGAAGCATGATTTGGAACCATTAATCAGTGGAAAGTTACCAGGAAGCTGAAAAATTTCATAGGAATTATGAGGAAAAAGCTATCCCACTTTCTATTCCAGTGATTCAAGATTAGCTTGTTCGGACATATGGCAATATCTTCATGATTCTAATCAAACTAGGAGGAACCAAGATCTAATAAAGCATGACTTGGAACCATTAATCAGTGGAAAGTGACCAGGAAGTTGAATAAATCTCATAGGAGTTATGAGGAAGAAGCTATCCCACTTTCTATTCCAATGATTCAAGATTAACATGTTCGTACATATGACAATATCTTCATGATTATAAGCAACCAAGAGAACCAAGATGTAAGAAGCCTGATTTGGAACCATTAATCAGTGGAAAATGACCAGGAAGTTGAATAAATCTCATAGGAGTTATGAGGAAGAAGCTATTCCACTTTCTATTCCAATGATTTAAGATTAACCTGTTCGACATATGGCAATATCTTCATGATTCTAATCAAACCAGGAGGAACAAGAATTAAGAAGCATGATTTGGAACCAGTAATCAGTGGAAAGTGAGAAGGAAGTTGAATAAGTCTCATAGGAGATAAGAGGAAGAAGCTATCCCACTTTTCTTTTCTATGATACAAGATTAGAATGTTCGAAAATATGCAATATCTTCATGATTCTAATCAAACCAGGAGGAACCAAGATGTAAGAAGCATGGTTTGGAACCATTAATCAGTGGAAAGTGACCAGGAAGTTGAATAAATTTCATAGGAGTTAAGAGGAAGAAGCTATCCACTTTTTATTCCAATGATTCCAGATTAGCATGTTCGAACATATGGCAATATCTTCATGATTCTAATCAAACCAGGAGGAACCAAGATGTAAGAATCATGATTTGGAACCATTAATCAGTGGAAAGTGACCATGAAGTTGAAAAAATCTCATAAGAGTTATGAGGAAGAAGCTATCCCACTTTATATTCCATTGATTCAAGATTAACCTTCTCGGAAATATGGCAATATCTTCATGTTTCTAATCAAACCAGGAGGAACCAAGATGTAAGAAGCACGCTTTGGAACCATTAATTAGTGGAAAGTTACCAGGAAGCTGAAAAAATCTCATAGGAATTATGAGGAAGAAGCTATTCGACTTTCTATTCCAGTGATTCAAGATTAGCATGTTCAGACATATGGCAATATCTTCATGATTCTAATCAAACTAGGAGGAACCAAGATCTAATAAGCATGAATTGGAACCATTAATCAGTGGAAAGTGACCAGGAAGTTGAATAAATCTCATAGGAGTTATGAGGAAGAAGCTATCCCACTTTCTACTCCAATGATTCAAGATTAACATGTTCGTACATATGACAATATCTTCATGATTATAATCAAACCAAGAGAAACCAAGATGTAAGAAGCATGATTTGGAACCATTAATCAGTGGAAAATGACCAGGAAGTTGAATAAATCTCATAGGAGTTATGAGGAAGAAGCTATCCCACTTTCTATTCCAATGATTTAAGATTAACCTGTTCGGACATATGGCAATATCTTCATGATTCTAATCAAACCACGAGGAACCAAGATGTAAGAAACAAGATTTGGAGCCATTAATCAGTGGAAAGTGACCAGGAAGTTGAATAAATCTCAGAGGACTTAAGAGGAAGAAGCTATCCCACTTTCTATTCCAATGATTCAAGATTAGCCTGTTCGGACATATGGATATATCTTCTTGTTTTTAGTCAACCAAGATGTAAGTATCTTGATTTGGAACCATTAATCAGTGGAAAGTGACCAGGAATTTGAATAAATCTCATAGGAGTTAAGAGGAAGAAGCTATGCCACCTTCTATTCCTATGATTCCAAATTAGCATGTTCGAACATATGGCAATATCTTCATGATTCTAATAAAAGCAGGCGGAACCAAGATATAAGAAGCATGATTTGGAACCATTAACCAGTGGAAATTGATCAGGAAGTTGAAAAAATCTCATAGGAGTTATGAGGAAGAAGCTATCCCACTTTCTATTCCAATGATTCAAGATTAGCATGTTCGAACATATGGCAATATCTTCATGATTCTAATCAAACCAGGAGGAACCAAGATGTAAGAAGCATGATTTGGAACCACTAATTAGTAGAAAGTGACCAGGTAGTTGAAAAAATCTCATAAGAGTTTTGAGGAAGAAACTATCCCACTTTATATTCCAGTGATTCAAGATTAACCTTCTCGGACATATGGCAATATCTTCATGATTCTAAGCAAACTAGGAGGAACCAAGATGTAAAAAGCACGATTTGTAACCATTAATTAGTGGAAAGTGACCAGGAAGTTGAATAAATCTCATAGGAGTTAAGAGGAAGAAGCTATCCCACTTTCTATTCTTGTGATTCCAAATTAGCATGTTTGAATATATGGCAATATCTTCATGTTTTTAATCAAACCAGGAGGAACCAAGATGTAAGAAGAATGATTTGGAACCATTAATCAGTGGAAAGTGACTAGGAAGTTGACAAAATCTCATAGGAGTCATGAGGAAGAAGCTATCCCACTTTATATTCCAGTGATTCAAGATTAGCCTTTTCAGACATATGGCAATATCTTCATGATTCTAATCAAACCAGGAGGAACCAAGAAGTAAGAAGCATGATTTGGAACCATTAATCAGGGAAAAGTGACCAGGAAGTTGAAAAAAATCTCATAGGAGTTATGAGGAAGAAGCTATCCCACTTTATATTCCAGTGATTCAAGAGGAGCCTTCTCGGACATATGGCAATATCTTCATGATTCTAATCAAACCAGGAGGAACCAAGAATTAAGAAGCATGATTTGGAACCAGTAATCAGTGGAAAGTGAGAAGGAAGTTGAATAAGTCTCATAGGAGATAAGAGGAAGAATCTATCCCACTTTTTATTCCAATGATTCAAGATTAGCATGTTCGGACATATGGCAATATCTTCATGATTCTAATCAAACCAGGAGGAACCAAGATGTAAGAAGCATGACTTTGAACATTATTCAGTGGAAAGTGTCCCGGAAGTTGAATAAATCTCATAGGAGTTATGAGGAAGAAGCTATCCCACTTTCTTTTCTGTGATACAAGATTAGAATGTTCGAACATATGGCAATATCTTCACGATTCTAATCAAACCAAGAGGAACCAAGATTTAAGAAGCATGGTTTGGAACCATTAATCAGTAGAAAGTGATCAGGAAGTTGAATAAATTTCATAGGAGTTAAGAGGAAGAAGCTATCCCACTTTCTATTCCAATGATTCCAGATTAGCATGTTCGAACATATAGCAATATCTTCATGATTATAATCAAACCAGGAGTAACCAAGATGTAAGAATCAAGATTTTGAACTATTTATCAGTGGAAAGTGACCAGGAAGTTGAAAAAATCTCATAAGAGTTATGAGGAAGAAGCTATCCCACTTTATATTCCAGTGATTCAAGATTAACCTTCTCGGACATATGGCAATATCTTCATGATTCTAACCAAACTAGGAGAAACCAAGATGTAAGAAGCACGATTTGTAACCATTAATTAGTGGAAAGTTACCAGGAATTTGAATAAATCTCATAGGAGTTAAGAGGAAGAAGCTATGCCACCTTCTATTCCTATGATTCCAAATTAGCCTGTTCGAACATATGGCAATATCTTCATGATTCTAATCAAACCAGGAGGAACCAAGATATAAGAAGCATGATTTGGAACCATTAACCAGTGGAAAGTTACCAGGAAGTTGAACAAATTCATAGGAGTTAAGAGGAAGAAGCTATCCCACTTTCTATTCTAGTGATTCCAAATTAGCATGTTCGAACATATGGCAATATCTTCATGATTCTAATCAAACCAGGAGGAACCAAGATGTAAGAAGCATGAATTGGAACCATTAATCAGTGGAAAGTGACCAGGAAGTTGAATAAATCTCATAGGAGTTATGAGGAAGAAGCTATCCCACTTTCTATTCCAATGATTCAAGATTAACATGTTCGTACATATGACAATATCTTCATGATTATAATCAAACCAAGAGAAACCAAGATGTAAGAAGCATGATTTGGAACCATTAATCAGTGGAAAGTGACCAGGAAGTTGAATAAATCTCATAGGAGTTATGAGGAAGAAGCTATCCCACTTTCTATTCCAATGATTTAAGATTAACCTGTTCGGACATATGGCAATATCTTCATGATTCTAATCAAACCACGAGGAACCAAGATGTAAGAAACAAGATTTGGAGCCATTAATCAGTGGAAAGTGACCAGGAAGTTGAATAAATCTCAGAGGACTTAAGAGGAAGAAGCTATCCCACTTTCTATTCCAATGATTCAAGATTAGCCTGTTCGGACATATGGATATATCTTCTTGTTTTTAGTCAACCAAGATGTAAGTATCTTGATTTGGAACCATTAATCAGTGGAAAGTGACCAGGAATTTGAATAAATCTCATAGGAGTTAAGAGGAAGAAGCTATGCCACCTTCTATTCCTATGATTCCAATTAGCATGTTCGAACATATGGCAATATCTTCATGATTCTAATAAAAGCAGGCGGAACCAAGATATAAGAAGCATGATTTGGAACCATTAACCAGTGGAAATTGATCAGGAAGTTGAAAAAATCTCATAGGAGTTATGAGGAAGAAGCTATCCCACTTTCTATTCCAATGATTCAAGATTAGCATGTTCGAACATATGGCAATATCTTCATGATTCTAATCAAACCAGGAGGAACCAAGATGTAAGAAGCATGATTTGGAACCACTAATTAGTAGAAAGTGACCAGGAAGTTGAAAAAAATCTCATAAGAGTTTTGAGGAAGAAACTATCCCACTTTATATTCCAGTGATTCAAGATTAACCTTCTCGGACATATGGCAATATCTTCATGATTCTAAGCAAACTAGGAGGAACCAAGATGTAAAAAGCACGATTTGTAACCATTAATTAGTGGAAAGTGACCAGGAAGTTGAATAAATCTCATAGGAGTTAAGAGGAAGAAGCTATCCCACTTTCTATTCTTGTGATTCCAGATTAGCATGTTTGAATATATGGCAATATCTTCATGTTTTTAATCAAACCAGGAGGAACCAAGATGTAAGAAGAATGATTTGGAACCATTAATCAGTGGAAAGTGACTAGGAAGTTGACAAAATCTCATAGGAGTCATGAGGAAGAAGCTATCCCACTTTATATTCCAGTGATTCAAGATTAGCCTTTTCAGACATATGGCAATATCTTCATGATTCTAATCAAACCAGGAGGAACCAAGAAGTAAGAAGCATGATTTGGAACCATTAATCAGGGAAAAGTGACCAGGAAGTTGAAAAAAATCTCATAGGAGTTATGAGGAAGAAGCTATCCCACTTTATATTCCAGTGATTCAAGAGTAGCCTTCTCGGACATATGGCAATATCTTCATGATTCTAATCAAACCAGGAGGAACCAAGAATTAAGAAGCATGATTTGGAACCAGTAATCAGTGGAAAGTGAGAAGGAAGTTGAATAAGTCTCATAGGAGATAAGAGGAAGAATCTATCCCACTTTTTATTCCAATGATTCAAGATTAGCATGTTCGGACATATGGCAATATCTTCATGATTCTAATCAAACCAGGAGGAACCAAGATGTAAGAAGCATGACTTTGAACATTATTCAGTGGAAAGTGTCCCGGAAGTTGAATAAATCTCATAGGAGTTATGAGGAAGAAGCTATCCCACTTTCTTTTCTGTGATACAAGATTAGAATGTTCGAACATATGGCAATATCTTCATGATTCTAATCAAACCAGGAGGAACCAAGATGTAAGAAGCATGGTTTGGAACCATTAATCAGTAGAAAGTGATCAGGAAGTTGAATAAATTTCATAGGAGTTAAGAGGAAGAAGCTATCCCACTTTCTATTCCAATGATTCCAGATTAGCATGTTCGAACATATGGCAATATCTTCATGATTCTAATCAAACCAGGAGGAACCAAGATGTAAGAATCATGATTTGGAACCATTAATCAGTGGAAAGTGACCAGGAAGTTGAAAAAATCTCATAAGAGTTATGAGGAAGAAGCTATCCCACTTTATATTCCAGTGATTCAAGATTAACCTTCTCGGACATATGGCAATATCTTCATGATTCTAACCAAACTAGGAGAAACCAAGATGTAAGAAGCACGATTTGTAACCATTAATTAGTGGAAAGTTACCAGGAATTTGAATAAATCTCATAGGAGTTAAGAGGAAGAAGCTATGCCACCTTCTATTCCTATGATTCCAAATTAGCCTGTTCGAACATATGGCAATATATTCATGATTCTAATCAAACCAGGAGGAACCAAGATATAAGAAGCATGATTTGGAACCATTAATCAGTGGAAAGTTACCAGGAAGTTGAACAAATTTCATAGGAGTTAAGAGGAAGAAGCTATCCCACTTTCTATTCCAGTGATTCCAAATTAGCATGTTTGAACATATGGCAATATCTTCATGATTCTAATCAAACCAGGAGGAACCAAGATGTAAGAAGCATGATTTGGAACCATTAATCAGTGGAAAGTGACCAGGAAGTTGAAAAAATCTCATAAGAGTTATGAGGAAGAAGCTATCCCACTTTATATTCCAGTGATTCAAGATTAACCTTCTCGGACATATGGCAATATCTTCATGATTCTAACCAAACTAGGAGGAACCAAGATGTAAAAAGCACGATTTGTAACCATTAATTAGTGGAAACTGACCAGGAAGTTGAATAAATCTCATAGGAGTTAAGAGGAAGAAGCTATCCCACTTTCTATTCTTGTGATTCCAGATTAGCATGTTTGAATATATGGCAATATCTTCATGTTTCTAATCAAACCAGGAGGAACCAAGATGTAAGAAGAATGATTTGGAACCATTAATCAGTGGAAAGTGACTAGGAAGTTGACAAAATCTCATAGGAGTCATGAGGAAGAAGCTATCCCACTTTATATTCCAGTGATTCAAGATTAGCCTTTTCAGACATATGGCAATATCTTCATGATTCTAATCAAACCAGGAGGAACCAAGAAGTAATAAGCATGATTTGGAACCATTAATCAGTGAAAAGTGACCAGGAAGTTGAAAAAAATCTCATAGGAGTTATGAGGAAGAAGCTATCCCACTTTATATTCCAGTGATTCAAGAGTAGCCTTCTCGGACATATGGCAATATCTTCATGATTCTAATCAAACCAGGAGGAACCAAGAATTAAGAAGCATGATTTGGAACCAGTAATCAGTGGAAAGTGAGAAGGAAGTTGAATAAGTCTCATAGGAGATAAGAGGAAGAATCCATCCCACTTTTTATTCCAATGATTCAAGATTAGCATGTTCGGACATATGGCAATATCTTCATGATTCTAATCAAACCAGGAGGAACCAAGATGTAAGAAGCATGACCTTGAACATTATTCAGTGGAAAGTGTCCCGGAAGTTGAATAAATCTCATAGGAGTTATGAGGAAGAAGCTATCCCACTTTCTTTTCTGTGATACAAGATTAGAATGTTCGAACATATGGCAATATCTTCATGATTCTAATCAAACCAGGAGGAACCAAGATGTAAGAAGCATGGTTTGGAACCATTAATCAGTGGAAAGTGATCAGGAAGTTGAATAAATTTCATAGGAGTTAAGAGGAAGAAGCTATCCCACTTTCTATTCCAGTGATTCCAGATTAGCATGTTCGAACATATGGCAATATCTTCATGATTCTAATCAAACCAGGAGGAACCAAGATGTAAGAATCATGATTTGGAACCATTAATCAGTGGAAAGTGACCAGGAAGTTGAAAAAATCTCGTAAGAGTTATGAGGAAGAAGCTATCCCACTTTATATTCCAGTGATTCAAGATTAACCTTCTCGGACATATGGCAATATCTTCATGATTCTAACCAAACTAGGAGAAAACAAGATGTAAGAAGCACGATTTGTAACCATTAATTAGTGGAAAGTTACCAGGAAGTTGAATAAATCTCATAGGAGTTAAGAGGAAGAAGCTATCCCACTTTCTATTTCTGTGATTCCAAATTAGCATGTTTGAATATATGGCAATATCTTCATGTTTCTAATCAAACCAGGAGGAACCAAGATGTAAGAAGCATGATTTGGAACATTAATCAGTGGAAAGTTACCAGGAAGTTGAAAAAATTTCATAGGAATTATGAGGAAGAAGCTATCCCACTTTCTATTCCAGTGATTCAAGATTAGCTTGTTCGGACATATGGCAATATCTTCATGATTCTAATCAAACCAGGAGGAACCAAGATCTAATAAGCTTGACTTGGAACCATTAATCAGTGGAAAGTGATCAGGAATTTGAATAAATCTCATAGGAGTTATGAGGAAGAAGCTATCCCACTTTCTATTCCAATGATTCAAGATTAACATGTTCGTACATATGACAATATCTTCATGATTATAATCAAACCAAGAGAAACCAAGATGTAAGAAGCATGATTTGGAACCATTAATCAGTGGAAAATGACCAGGAAGTTGAATAAATCTCATAGGAGTTATGAGGAAGAAGCTATCCCACTTTCTATTCCAATGATTTAAGATTAACCTGTTCGGACATATGGCAATATCTTCATGATTCTAATCAAACCACGAGGAACCAAGATGTTAGAAACAAGATTTGGAACCATTAATCAGTGGAAAGTGACCATGAAGTTGAATAAATCTCATAGGAGTTAAGAGGAAGAAGCTATCCCACTTTCTATTCTTATGATTCCAGATTAGCATGTTTGAACATATGGCAATATCTTCATGATTATAATCAAACAAGGAGAAACCAAGATGTAAGAAGCATGATTTGGAACCATTAATCAGTGGAAAGTGACCAGGAAGTTGAAAAAATCTCATAGGAGTTATGAGGAAGAAGCTATCCCACTTTTATTCCAGTGATTCCAGATTAGCATGTTCAAACATATGGCAATATCTTCATGATTCTAATCAAACCAGGAGGAACCAAGATGTAAGAATCATGATTTGGAACCATTAATCAGTGGAAAGTGACCAGGAAGTTGAAAAAATCTCATAGGAGTTACGAGGAAGAAGCTATCCCACTTTATATTCCAGTGATTCAAGATTAACCTTCTCGGACATATGGCAATATCTTCATGATTCTAACCAAACTAGAAGAAACCAAGATGTAAGAAGCACGATTTGTAACCATTAATTAGTGGAAAGTTACCAGGAATTTGAATAAATCTCATAGGAGTTAAGAGGAAGAAGCTATGCCACCTTCTATTCCTATGATTCCAAATTAGCATGTTCGAACATATGGCAATATCTTCATGATTCTAATAAAAGCAGGCGGAACCAAGATATAAGAAGCATGATTTGGAACCATTAACCAGTGGAAATTGACCAGGAAGTTGAAAAAATCTCATAGGATTTATGAGGAAGAAGCTATCCCACTTTCTATTCCAATGATTCAAGATTAGCATGTTCGAACATATGGCAATATCTTCATGATTCTAATCAAACCAGGAGGAACCAAGATGTAAGAAGCATGATTTGGAACCACTAATCAGTAGAAAGTGACCTGGAAGTTGAAAAAATCTCATAAGAGTTATGAGGAAGAAGCTATCCCACTTTATATTCCAGTGATTCAAGATTAACCTTCTCGGACATATGGCAATATCTTCATGATTCTAAGCAAACTAGGAGGAACCAAGATGTAAAAGGCACGATTTGTAACCATTAATTAGTGGAAAGTGACCAGGAAGTTAAATAAATCTCATAGGAGTTAAGAGGAAGAAGCTATCCCACTTTCTATTCTTGTGATTCCAGATTAACATGTTTGCATATATGGCAATATCTTCATGTTTCTAATCAAATCAGGAGGAACCAAGATGTAAGAAGAATGATTTGGAACCATTAATCAGTGGAAAGTGACTAGGAAGTTGACAAAATCTTATAGGAGTCATGAGGAAGAAGCTATCCCACTTTATATTCCAGTGATTCAAGATTAGCCTTTCAGACATATGGCAATATCTTCATGATTCTAATCAAACCAGGAGGAACCAAGAAGTAAGAAGCATGATTTGGAACCATTAATCAGGGAAAAGTGACCAGGAAGTTGAAAAAAATCTCATAGGAGTTATGAGGAAGAAGCTATCCCACTTTATATTCCAGTGATTCAAGAGTAGCCTTCTCGGACATATGGCAATATCTTCATGATTCTAATCAAACCAGGAGGAACCAAGAATTAAGAAGCATGATTTGGAACCAGTAATCAGTGGAAATTGAGAAGGAAGTTGAATAAGTCTCATAGGAGATAAGAGGAAGAATCCATCCCACTTTTTATTCCAATGATTCAAGATTAGCATGTTCGGACATATGGCAATATCTTCATGATTCTAATCAAACCAGGAGGAACCAAGATGTAAGAAGCATGACTTTGAACATTATTCAGTTTAAAGTGTCCCAGAAGTTGAATAAATCTCATAGGAGTTATGAGGAAGAAGCTATCCCACTTTCTTTTCTGTGATACAAGATTAGAATGTTCGAACATATGGCAATATCTTCATGATTCTAATCAAACCAGGAGAAACCAAGATGTAAGAAGTATTGAGCTGAAATGAAGTATTAAATGAAGAAATAAGCCTTGAAGTGAAGTACAAGGCAAGATAAGCTCTGAAGTGAAGTACAAGGCAAGTTAAGGTCTAGGAAGGAACCAGGAGTGAGGAGCAAGGTATCCCCACGTGTTATACTGTATGAAGACAAGTAAACCGTATGAATACAGTATAGGGACGTTGGGAATACCTTGCCAAACTCAAATTCAAATTCAAATCTAAATCTGGAGTTCAAATTCAAATCTGGAAATGTTCTTTTCATTTTTACCCTGTCCCCTTGTCTCCTTGTCTGCTGGGGTTAATTTAACTCTTTATATGTTGTATTCTGATTCTGAATTAAGCAAGGAGAAATAAACCTCCTCTTTACTTGTTTACTCTCTCTCTCTTCTCTCACGAATTCTCTCCATTCTCCCTCTTGGTTCTTGATGTTCTTGAGTGTTCTTCACTATATTCTTCATAACTTACATGGTATCAGAGCTTCTAAGCTCCTAAATCCATTTTTCTTCCGCAAATCTTTTCTACTCTCCATCCTCTTTCATTATATCCGATTAGTTTCTCAAAATCTCTTTTATTTTTCAAAATCTTTGGCAAGAAACACTGTTTGGCGAGTTCATCAACTGTCTACTTCGAAATGGAGCAAAACAAGGC